>JASAMX010010752.1:0-14964 GCA_030248175.1 Microlaimidae sp. YZB2_3 | reverse complement strand
TAGCTGCTACTCGTTCAGTTCATATACTCAATATAGAAATGAAAATGACAAGTATCCCGGTATATATAGAATTCCACATGAGGCTCAAGTTTATCGCCATAAAGGATATTGTTATCGTTGGGATTACAATGCTAAAAAATCTTTAATAGGAAGATGCGATAAGTTACTTTATACAATCAAGGATGAAATTCATGATTATGGAAATTCAATGTTATATACTCGTTTGGATGGAACATTCTGCGGAAATAACAAAGTGAGCGGATTTTTATACTGACATAATTCACATGGCTTCAATAGATCAGTCAAGTGTCACTTTTTGGTTTTTATAAACAAAAAAAACTAAGCATTGCTTATTTTGATGTTCACAACACTAACAACCAGCTAATCAGCTGCGATCTTGATTTGTCATTTTATAACTATATTTTGCTTAAAAATTATTTGTTTTTTTCTATAATTTTGTGAGCATTGGCTTTTTATTAAAGCCTATTTTTAACAATTAATGCTCTTGTGTTGTATTTAAAACATATTTTTTGCAAAAAAGATTTTTTGTTAAACTTTCGGAGTTTATATTATTTGACCACAAACAAAATGTCGTTGTTTAATTTAGATGTGCATTAAAGGAAAATGTGTTGATTTACCTTTTTCTGTTGATCCTGTAAATGGAGGATGGTCTGATTACTTTGTAGTCGATACTAGGAATTCAGATTGTGGAGGAAAATGCTCAGAATGCTTGTTTTCTAATCAATTATCAATTAGGGCTGAAACGAGGTTATGCAATAACCCATTTGTCCTTAACGGTGGAAGGGATTGCATAGGTTCTAACACCAGAGGAGTAATCTGTGACGTTTGTAATTTTTTTCTGTATGAGTATTTACATCAATATACTATTGTTTATTGTGTAAATAAGGCTCTGGGTAAGATTTTTTATTCTAATAATTAATATAATTTTTGTATCCATGTTTTTTTCCATTTCAAAATAAACAAAAAACAAAGAAAAGAACGCAAATGAAACCTATTTTACTTTGAAAACTTTAAACTTTTTTATAAACTAAATTTTAAAAAAATTCAGTTAATTTTCGTTAAAAATGGCGTTTCTGTTACAAAATTTATGCGTTAATAAAAAAATTGTTAAAATAAATTATTTCAATATTAACAGTTTAACATATTTTATGTCAAAATAGTTTTGAAAATTTTGTGTTTAAAATGCTTATATCTCATTCGGGTACTTTGATAGATAGACATAAAGATTAGTAAAACTTAAAGCTCCAAATGTGAGCCAGTGGGGAGTTTAGAACCACAAGTTTCAAATTAAAAGATAAGCCTGTGCCGAAATCTATAACGCCAAACCATTTTCTATATTTTGGGCTCCAATATCCTATTTCTGCAGCCCCACGTTTAAAAACTTTTTCCCGATTTCAAGTTCTTTACTTATGGCTCTGAAAGCTTATACCTAGACAAATAGAGAAATTTTATAAAAAAGTTGTTTAATACAAAACATAAAACATTATATACTTTATGCTTATCACCTAAATGGTGTTTATTTGCATTAAAAAAATTAAATTAAAATCCAAAGACTAATCACACCCCAAAATACTCCACCAACACTGAAATTAGACAACTGCACACCAGTATAGCAGATCTTAAATCTGAGCGCAATCAAACTGCTGACTCAAGTAGAAAGGCTGGAGAGCACTGTAAAAAGTCCAGTGCTCACACTGTGGATGAGAACATGGTTCTAAGATCTCCACAAAGATAATACAGGAACCGCTGCTGAGGATAGAAAAGCTCATTAATAAGGCAAATTTAAATAGAGCACTCTATCATAGTGGTGATTCTTGTTATTGCAGAATCAAACACCCATGAGAACAAGCACAAAGTCAAAGTTATTGTAAAGGAACAAACGTCAAACATGATATCAACAGTTCAATAATTGTTTGCTGCTTGTAAAAAAGATTCAGGCAAGCCCAAAATCATGAAAGTGAATTTTCCTAGTAATGGCGTCCGCAAAAAGTTTGTACAGTTCAATGATAAGCTGCGCAAGTAGGATCAACATAAGAGTATTTATGTAAGACCTTGTTTCACCCATTCAACAGCGCAAGGAAAAAATGGAAATTAAAAGTTTGAAAAGTAAAAATTAAAAGATTAGAATTAGAATTTAAACAGTAGAAATTAAAAGCTTAGAAAACATTTCGGAATAAAATACTGAGCAACCCAGTTGAAATATAAAAAATGCAAAAAAAACTAATATGCAAAAACGTGATTTATGGTCTTTGATGCCGAGGGAACTTCTACCCAAAAATAGGGAACTTGGAGCCATAAGTGTGGAAATTGGAGCCGAAAGTAAAAATCGCTTAACCCTATACCTAAGACTGAGCGAGGCCTAAATCCATTCAATTTTTTTTAAGGTCGTCTTCTAGCTCCCAAAAGTTTTCGACCGCTCAAAATTCTTTATTTACGGCTCTAAAGATCTGGTACCCAAAAAGAATGGTGATTGGTTTAAAATACTTTTATTAAATAAACAATCGCTTCAAATTGCCTAAGTAATTTGAGCTGCTAATTTTCGGTGCTATTTAAATTATGGACATTTTAGTCCTATTGTTCTTCAAAAGTCTTGGTTTTATCAAAATATAGCTGACAGTCTTATAATCAATCCAATTTTAACATTTTAAGAAAAAACAGATCCCAAGAAATAGAAGGAATAGTTATAATTTTAATAAAAAAAATATTAAATACAATAAAGTTCATATCCATAAAAATACTCTATTTTAGAAATTATATAACTAGCCTTGAAAAATGCTCTAAGAATAGAGCAGGAAAAAGCCACGATTCTTTCCCGGGCATATGTTTAGACAGAAAAAATGTGGACTAGGCTGAGATGGACATTATGGGGACTACAGAAAATTTGCATTTGGTTTGGGTAGCTGCTCACTAAATAAAAATTTTCACCATATGATGATGATTTGTTTATACATTGATCTAATCACACATGACTGTTGCATTTTTTTTATTTTGATGAAATGTCAATTTAAAAAATCATACTCACAGCAATCTTTGAAAAACGCGAAATCGCCACTTTTTCAATTAGAAGGTTATATTTGTATGTGTAAAAACAACTATAATTTTGAAAAAGTGGCGATTCCGCGCTTGTCAAAGATTGCTGTGAGTATGATTTTTTAAATTGACATTTCATCAAAGTAAAAAAAATGCAATAGTGCTGTGTGATTAGATCAATGTATAAACAAATCGTTATCATATGGTAGAAATTTTTATTTAGTGAGCAGCTGCCCAAACCAAATGCAAATTTCCTATAGTCCACATAATGTCCATCTCAGCCTAGTCCACATCTTTTCTGTCTAAACATACGCCTGGGGAAAAATCGCCCCTTTTTTCCTGCTCTATTCTTAGAGCATTTTTCAAGGCTAGTCTACCACTTTTTTTGAATTAAAGTAAAAAATAGTTTAATAAACTATAGTTTTAGCTGCGCAATGACATATGTTTATAATCATTCCGTTGCCAAGATATACTTTTTTAAATAAAAAATAATAAGAAGAAGAAGATGAATTTAAATTACAAAATTTACCCACGTTGTTTAATTATAGTTAGTGCGGTGCAGTTGCGCTCCAGACAAAGTTTATCTACGTTCTCTAAATATAGTTGGCGCGATGCCGTGCGCCAATGATTGCAATTTTAATTTTTAAAGTAAAAATAATAATAAGAAGAAGATGATGATGAACATGAATTACAAACTTTACTCACGTTCTCTAAGTATAGTTGGCGCGGTGCCGTGGGTTAAATTGCAGTGTGGCACCCCGCACCACTGACGATTACCGGCGCGTGGCGCTCCCGCGCCACCGACGCTTATTATTATTTTTTAACTAGCCTTGAAAAATGCTCTAAGAATAGAGAAGAAAAAAGGGGCGATTTTTCCCCGGGCGTATGTTTAGACAGAAAAGATGTAGACTAGTCTGAGATGGACATTATGTGGACTATAGAAAATTTGCATTTGGTTTGGCCAGCTGCTCACTAAATAAAAATTTCTACGATTTGATAATGATTTGTTTATACATTGATCTAATCACACAGCACTGTTGCATTTTTTTTAGTTTGATGAAATTTCAATTGAAAAATCATAATCACAGCAAACTTTGACAAGCGCGAAATCGCCACTTTTTCAATTAGAAGATTATATTTGTATGTGTAAGAAACAACTATAAATTTGAAAAAGTTGCGATTTCGCGCTTGTCAAAGATTGCTGTGATTATGATTTTTCAATTGACATTTCATCAAACTAAAAAAAATGCAACAGTGCTGTGTCATTAGATCAATGTATAAGCAAATCATTATCATATCGTAGAAATTTTTATTTAGTGAGTAGCTGGCCAAACCAAATGCAAATTTTCTATAGTCCACATAATGTCTTTCTCAGACTAGTCTACATCTTTTCTGTCTGAACATACGCCCGGGGAAAAATCGCCCCTTTTTCCTGCTCTATTCTTAAAGCATTTTTCAAGGCTAGTCTACCACTTTTTTTGAATTAAATTAAAAAATAGCCTAATGAACTATAGTTTTAGCTGCGCAATGACATATGTTTATAATCATTCCGTTGCCGAGATAAAATAAAAAATAATAAGAAGAAGAAGATGAATTTAAATTACAAAATTAACCCACGTTGTTTAATTATAGTTAGTGCGGTGTAGTTGCGCTCCAGACAAAGTTTACCTACGTTCTCTAAATATAGTTGGCGCGATGCCGTGCGCCAATGATTGCAATTATAATTTTTAAAGTAAAAATAATAATAATAATAATATGATGAACATGAATAACAAAATTTACTCACGTTCTCTAAGTATAGTTGGCGCGGTGCCGTGGGTTAAATTGCAGTTGGCACCCCACACCACCGATGATTACCGGTGCGTGGCGCTCCCGCGCCATCGACGCTTATTATTATTTTTTAATAAATAAAACTTTGAATTAATTTTGTCATCAGTAATGCAAGAATTAAAAAAAGTCCTCTGCTGTTTTTGCCGTTTTCCGCGCGGTTGAAGCAGATAGCGCTGGGAACTGGTGCCGTTTCTGCCACCAATTAAAACCGGTCTGCTATTTTTGTGCGGTTTTTATGAGGGGTTGTTGGTTGTCTGCTCTGTACAATCCTTATTGTTGCCAAAAGGCTGTTATTGTGCGGTTGGGAGTTTTTATTTGTCTATTTTTCAATTTTTTTATTTTGATCAATAAATCGATAACAAAGACCTAAATGAAAAAAGTGCTTCCTAAGAAAGTTGCGTAATTCCTTCTTTCTAATGAGCCCATGTTTATTTTTGATCAATCAGTAACGAATGAGGAATATCGTTTTAAAGAATGGAGCGTTGGAATAATAATAATAAGAAGAAGAAGAAGAAGAAGAAGAAGGTTCTGAATTTCAAAATTTACCCACGTTCTCTAATAATGGTTGGCGCGGCGCCCCCGTGGCGCTCCCGCGCCACCCATGATAAATAAAACTTTGAATTAATTTTGCCATCAGTAATGCAAAAATTAAAAAAGTACTTTGTTGTTTTCGCCGTTTTCCGCGCGGTCGAAGCAGATGGTGCTGGGAACTAAAGATGAATTTTATCAGGGTGAAAATAGGTAGGTGGTAAAGTAACCACTCGTTCTTCGAGAAAATATCACGTGGAGAGAAACACCTGACGCAACTTAATAATAATTGGTTACATCACCACTGACAACTTTTTTTATTATTTTTATTCTCGCGCGTTCATTCCTTTTTTCTTCCTGACGGCGAGCGGTTACGCCCTTAATTGCAGCCTGAAGGATTTTGACTTTAGTTCCGTTTTTACCACCAATTAAAACCGGTCTGCTTTTTTTCTGCGGTTTCTATGAGGGGATGTTGGTTGTCTGCTCTGTACAATCCTTATTGTTGCCAAAAGGCTGTTATTGTGCGGTTGGAAGTTTTTATTTGTCTATTTTTGAAATTTTTTATTTTGATCAATAAATCGATAACAAGGACCTAAATGAAAAAAGTGCTTCCTAAGAAAGTTCTTCTTCTTGCGTAATTCCTTCTTCTTTCTATTAAGCCCATGTTTATTTTTGATCAATCAGTAACAAAGAAGGAATATCGATTTTAAGGATAGAGCGTTGGAATAATAATAATAATAATAATAATAAGAAGAAGATGATTCTGAATTTCAAAATTTACCCACGTTCTCTAATAATGGTTGGCGCGGCGCCACGGGGCTACATCGCTCCGTGGCGCTTTCGCGCCACCCATGGTTATTGATCTTTTTATTTCAAGTAGTAAAATTCGTCTGGTAATGTAGGCCTCTAAACATTAAAACTGAAAACTGTCAGTTATTAGATTTGATTAAATTTTATGTAACTAATATTCCAAACACATTAATAGTAATTGATGATTTAAAATCTCCTTGGGATTAAGTGGGACTCAAACACTATAATCAGTGATTTCCGAAAAATTTAAATACTACATTAATTTTCTAAAATTAGAACTTTTGTAAATTTACTTTGAACTTTCCAATGGCACAAATTATTTAGACGTATAGTTCTAAGAAATGACTTGAAACTTTTTAATAAAGTTGAATTAAATCTGGTTCATACTTATGTAAAAACGTCCTTTGGACAAAGTCCAAAGGACGTTTTTACATACGTTTATACGTTGTATTTGTCCTTTGGACTTTGTCCAAAGGACGTTTTTACATAAGTATGAACCAGCCTTTAGTGCCTAACTTAGGGAATGCAGATCATGCTGTAATATATTGCGAAATTAACTTATGGTTATTTTTAGTGAAAATGATTTTTAAACTATTCTTTTTAAAAAAATCTTTAAAAATAAGATCCAATTTTTAAATTCTCCCCATATGACTATATAAAATGCATTTTTATCAAAAGTCTTCAGTCTCTTTTTGGTATTTGGTATTTGCCCATTCCCCTGAGTTTTGTTAAGTATTTATTACAAGTCACTGAGGTGACAACCTCTTTATATATAGTAATGTTTGTGTAAATATATATTTAAAAATAAAAGTGTTAACCAATAAACATAAGCACAACAACTTACCCACCAAATAAACTTTTTTTAAAAATTAAAAAACAAACCTTTTACTCTACATGCCACTATGTAGTATTAATTAACCATGAGTTTTTTTTTTCTCAGTTATATTAGTGATTTGTTTAGGTTGTAACCTGAAACGGTTGCATATTTTTACAAACTGCGTTTGAGATACTTACTAAAAATAAAAAATCTTCTTTCTCTCTATTTATCTAAATCTATCTAAGGTTTAACATGTCATATGGTAAATTTGCTGCAGTGCAGCTAAATCACTTTAAATTCGACTAACTATAATAAACCAAAATAAATAATTTAAAAAAACATATATAATTATTAGAATAAAGAAATACCTACACTTGGGCGCCTGAAACGCATAAAATGGCGTTTACACCCTACGAAAAAATGTCTGTTTCAATGTCTTTTCTCAAATCGCAGCTATAGCGCTAAGTTACCTAATGGGTTCCCTTGTGACAATGATGGCGATGGTTTAAATAATAGTCTGTGCGTAAATTCAATATGTTTATCTCATCTCTGTTCTGACTCTAAGGATTACTATGTTGATTCACCAGACATGTGTCCTCAAAATTGTCAATACTCATCCTGGGGACCATGGCAGGGCTGTGATTGCAAAAATTTTAAACAGAAAAGACACAGAGTTATTAGTTCACCGGAATCCAATGGCGGTATATCCTGCAATACCGACTTACTATTTGAAAACAGATCATGTATATGCAGTAAGTATTATCAAAAAATATACATGGTTAAACTATTTTATTATACACGAATTAATCTTAAGTTTAGATTATTTTTTTTGAGAAAAACCAACAAAAACCAACGATTTTTGTAAAATAAAACCTGGGCTCGCATTCTGACACGCGGTTAACAGTTATCCCGGAATAACTTTTTTACTTATTTAAGGATACAAGTAAAAAATCAATTTTACCCAGGTTAAAACCGGAGTAAATTTTTTCTAATAAAATAAAATAAATAAAATAAATTTTTCTAAATAAAATACGCGCATTGACTAAATTTTTTATTTTGCGTGAGGTGGTTTTGCATCGGGAAAAAATGAAAAAAAATCTTTGCATTCATTTTCGTTCCCATATGCGGCAGTCTTATTAATTTACAATATATATTAATTTTTTTATTTTTATTGGAATGTAAATATAAGTGTTTCTTCAGAATACGACCAGGGGTCGCATTCTGATTCCATTCCAATAAAAATAAAAAAAATTAATATATATTCATACTTTTTCCAAAGTGTTCACTTCAAAAAAAGCCAAAAACATTAATTTTTATTAATTTTAAATCTCTTCTAATTTCTCTTACATTTTTGCTATTTTAAAATAAACAAAAGCAAAACTTTTTTTAAAATTCAAAAAAAAACGTTCTTAGATATTAAAGTTGAAATATTGTTTGTTTTGTTTGTACAGTATAGTATAGATTTCTGTATTTTCTTACTGGTAACAATACTAGCAAGACAATCATACCAGAATTAAAAAAAAACTGTTAATTCTAGTATAAGGTAAAATTGCATTAAATTCTTAAATAACAAAAGTAATATAAAAATTTTACTTAATTCAAAATTATTTAAAATTTATAGTTGATTTATATCTGGCTGACCCCGTTAATTAGTATGCAGACATTTTTTTTTCAAAAAAAAACAAATAAGAACTCAGAGTTTTTATTAATTCCACTTTTTCACAAAATATTCATAAATTAATTAACTTTAGCACTTTAAAAATTTTCATTTGGGCTCGAATTAAGTAATTTAATAAATAATTTCATGGGTGGCGCGGGAGCGCCACGGGGCGATTTAGCCCCGTGGCGCCGCGCCAACCATAATTAGAGAACGTGGGTAAATTTTGAAATTCAGAACCTTCTTCTTCTTCTTCTTCTTCTTCTTCTTCTTCTTCTTATTATTATTATTCCAACGCTCCATCCTTAAAAACGATATTCCTCATTCGTTACTGATTGATCAAAAATAAACATGGGCTCATAAGAAAGAAGAAGGAATTACGCAACTTTCTTAGGAAGCACTTTTTTGATTTAGGTCCTTATTATCGATTTATTGATCAAAATAAAAAATTTGAAAAATAGACAAATAAAAACTCCCAACCGCACAATAACAGCCTTTTGGCAACAATAAGGATTGTACAGAGCAGACAACCAACATCCCCTCATAAAAACCGCACAAAAATAGCAGACCGCTTTTAATTGGTGGCAGAAACGGCGCCAGTTCCCAGCGCCATCTGCTTCAACCGCGCGGAAAACGGCAAAAACAACAGAGTACTTTTTTTAATTCTTGCATTACTGATGACAAAATTAATTCAAAGTTTTATTTATTAAAAAAATAATAATAAGCGTCGGTGGCGCGGGAGCGCCACGCGCCGGTAATTATCGGTGGTGCGGGGTGCCAACTGCAATTTAATCCACGGCACCGCGCCAACTATACTTAGACAACGTGAGTAAATTTTGTTATTCATGTTCATCATCTTATTATTATTATTATTATTTTTACTTTAAAAATTATAATTGCAATCATTGGCGCACGGCATCGCGCCAACTATATTTAGAGAACGTAGGTAAAATTTGTCTGGAGCGCAACTGCACCGCACTAACTATAATTAAACAAAGTGGGTTAATTTTGTAATTTAAATTCATCTTCTTCTTATTATTATTTTTTATTTTATCTCGGCAACGGAATGATTATAATCATATGTCATTGCGCAGCTAAAACTATAGTTTATTAGGCTATTTTTTAATTTAATTCAAAAAAAAGTGGTAGACTAGCCTTGAAAAATGCTCTAAGAATAGAGCAGGAAAAAGGGGCGATTTTTCCCCGGGCGTATGTTTAGACAGAAAAGATGTAGACTAGTCTGAGATGGACATTATGTGGACTAAAGGAAATTTGCATTTGGTTTGGCCAGCTGCTCACTAAATAAAAATTTCTACGATATGATAATGATTTGTTTATACATAGATCTAATCACACAGCACTGTTGCGTTTTTTTTTAGTTTGATGAAATGTCAATTGAAAAAATCATACTCACAGCAATCTTTGACAAGCGCGAAATCGCCACTTTTTCAATTAGAAGGTTATATTTGTATGTTAAGAAACAACTATAAATTTGAAAAAGTGGCGATTTCGCGCTTGTCAAAGATTGCTGTGAGTATGATTTTTTCAATTGACATTTCATCAAACTAAAAAAAACGCAACAGTGCTGTGTGATTAGATCTATGTATAAACAAATCATTATCATATCGTAGAAATTTTTATTTAGTGAGCAGCTGGCCAAACCAAATGCAAATTTCCTTTAGTCCACATAATGTCCATCTCAGACTAGTCTACATCTTTTCTGTCTAAACATACGCCCGGGGAAAAATCGCCCCTTTTTCCTGCTCTATTCTTAGAGCATTTTTCAAGGCTAGTTTATAATATTAAAATACAGGTTTTAATCCTTAAGTTTTGGTTTTGTTGGTAAATAATCGATTCAATACTGCAATTATCGAGGTCAGCTGGATTTTATTTGCCTATAAACAGCGAAGTGTTTTAGTAATTTTGGTTTTTTTTTTTGATGTTTTATTGTAAATTTTAAAAAATCCATACAGTTATAATTTATGATTTAAATCTATTTAAACGCTTAAATAGATTTTTACATACAAAGGTGTAATAAAAAAATATACTTGTTAAAAAATTTGATAGATTTGGTTGGATAAATAATAACAAATTTTGGGTTTTCAACCAAATTTTATTTTAAATTTTATAAATTACTTTGGGAACGGGCTACGAGGATACTGGACACGAGGGTACTGGACACGAGGGTACTGGACACGAGGGTACTGGACACGAAGGTACTGGGCTTAAAAAAATTTCGTTCGCCACAACCTCGCAACAAAGGCGATTTATTATGCAAAGGGGGACACGAGGGTACTGGACACGAAGGTACTGAGGAGGAAAAAATAACTTTCCCGCATAAAGCGGGATAAACTTATCGCATAACAATAGTTTGTTTTACTTAAAAATCGTTTAGTTTGTTTTACTGACTTTTAAAAGGTAGGATTAAAAAAAATATTGAGAAGAAATAACACAAAAATGATAATTTTATAACATTAAAACATTTTTGTGTTATTAGCCTATATTTTCGTGCATCTTTTTAAAATAATAATTAGCTTTAAAAATGCTGACAATCTATGAGTAGACTCGAAAGCCAATAAAAATTAAGGTTGCTGTTATGCCTTGATTGTGCTGTCAAAACATTTTTGTGGTTATTTTTCGTGGTGTGTAGAAAAAAACAACCTAATAATGTCTTCGGAAAAAATAACTGCAAAAATAATTGCAAATAATTCTGCTATTAATAACCTTTTACTAAAACATTTAGGTAAAATATTTTTCGAAAAACAATTGCTTGCCTTTTCTAAAAGTAAATTATTCGGTATTTTTTAAAAGCACACTTTTATTAAAATATTATGATAAAGTTTAGCTTATTTTTTGGGTTTTGCTTAGGCTTAGGAAAATAAAGTTTACTGTGCAATGATGGGGTTTTAAAGACTCCCAAAGATCCGTTGTTGGATTATTTAACTCAAGACTCTATTCTTAATTGTAATTTCATAAATTGTCATACATGAAAAATCTAACATTTGTATGTTTTTGGGTTTTAAAAGCACATTTTGTTTGTCTTGTTTTAAATGATCAACATGGTTTCAAGTGAATTCCTTTAGCTTAATTGGACGAAAAAAGACAAAAAGATATTTTTTTTTACATTTTAACTACTGAAGTTTGTTTTTGCAGAAGTTATTTTTTCCAAAGATTTTATCAAAAAAATCTATTATTTTAATCAAGAGTCGATGAAAAGAGTTTAAATAAATGACACCGAAAAAACTGTGAAATTCGCTTCGTGTTTTCACATAAGTATGTTTTAGAAAAAAACAGTAATTAAATAACTTCTTGGCGTTCTCATTCCACTCATATTAATATTAATTCTTTAGTTTTTTTGGTTTTTGAAGCTCCAGAGGTTTGGAGTAAGCTTCAAACATTATTATTGTTTTTATTAACAAGCCATTGTATAAATTGTGCGTAAAATCACCTTTTAAAAATTTCGTTCAATTCGTTTTTATTTAAACTATTTACGAAGTTTTTGATTATTAAATTCCATTATATTTAATACAGCAAAAATGTTATTTATAATTAAAAACGAACCGACTTATGTAACGTGTAATTGTGACGAATTCAAACGATTAAATTGAGTTCAGCTCATTTAGTTTAAAAAATTTACATATTTGTGACAAACGTATTTTTTCTTAGCTCAGTACTCTCGTGTCCAGTACCCTCGTGTCCAGTACCTTCGTGTCCAGTACCCTCGTGTCCAGTACCCTCGTGTCCAGTACCCTCGTGTCCTAGAATCATTACTTTAGTTTACTTGAATTAATTTTAGTAACGTGTGGCCATTGCGGCCTGGCCCACGACCGGAGGGTCAAGCTTATCTTTTCAATACATTGTTGTGCAACCAAAAAGATAAGCCCTCCTCCCTCGGTAGGTTGCATTCCGACCAAAAGTAGGCCTAGGGACTTGATGTGAGATAGGTAATGTGTATATTTTCTGTATTCAGTAAATCATATACTAATCTTTATTTATTATAGGAAAGAATACAAGAAAGGAAAGATCAAGAGGAAAATGGACTTATGATAACAACTTTTATTTAGGTCGAGTAGTGAACATAAGTGCGGTTGCGCATCGTTACTGCGACGCTCTTAATATCTGGGCTGTGGACAGAAGAGAAGCCTTCGAACCTAGGCAAGCTTACGCAAAAAGCAAGCTAGCTCAAGTACCTTTACTACATAATATTTAGTCGTTTAAATCTTACAAGACAAATTCGTTCAAAGTGGTAGAAAAATCTCTTAAACCAACTAACCGGCTTGATAAAGGTAAACTAACCTTTAGTTATCTTACACTATCTTATCTTACACTAAGTGTAAGAGGTGTGTTATATCTTGGCTTTGTCGGTTACATAAGTATGAACCAGCCTTTATATCTATGTTTTTTACCTCTATTTCTTTTATCTTTGTATGTTATCTATTTATCATTTTTATATAGTTTACCTTAGTTTTTTTGGTTATTTCCTTTTCAATAGTATTATTTTATATTATTATCATACAAAAAATGTAAAACTCCCATCTTCTCCCTAAAATCCCCTAATAGGGGTGGGGCCTTGACTTCACTAAAATTCTACATCAACAACAGTGCTGATATAAGGTATTAGGCCGTAATATCGAATATCCATCGCCGGCCCGTTTCTGCTATAAAAAAACTTTAATTCTAGTATAGTATAGTATCGTATGAAACCCCAACATAATTCTAGTATAGTAGTATAGTATAGTATAATTCTAGTATAGTAGGCATCTATATTAAATTGCTTGAAAAATTTTTTAAGTAAATCATTGTAAATCGAAAAATTATTATAGTTTTTTACTCGGAATTAGATGTTTTCCCGCGTTTTTTTTCAGTTTAGTGATTAGATTTTAATGGTGTATTTTTATTTCTTTTTAATTAGTAATAATCGATGTATCAGCTCACACTGAGAAAAAAATTGTATTACACTAAAAATTATTTTCAAACGGTTAACCAGTTAGTATCAAGAATACCGTTTGGTTATTTCCAATGTTGTTTTTATACACATTTTTCAAAACACAAAAATTTCTACTGAACGAATATTAACAAACCTTATAGGAATCATGCTAAGGTACCAAAAAGATTAAATTTTATATTTGGTTCAATTCTGAAAAGTTTTAGATGAATAAGACCATTTTTAAAACACCATATTTCAAAAATGGTGTTTTGTGTTTGGTTTATGGTGTTTGGCTCACCTTCAAAAGAGTCCCGGCACAAAAGAGTCCTGAAAAAAATTGCAGCTGGCACAAAAGTATCCTGGCACAAAAGAGTCCCGGCACAAAAGTGTCCTGGAGAAAATGCGTTCATGCGCCCAAGCGCTGCGAGCGCTGAGGTCGGCACTAAAGAGTCCTGGCAAAAAATCAATTTTTCACAGCTGACATACAATGTTCACACCTTAGGTATCTAGTTTATAACGTATCTCACTCAACACGTCGTTACTTTGACACAATGAGTCAAAAGCGCCATAAAATACTCGTAACTGTGACCCTTTTAATATCTTAACACACAAATAATCTAAACAAAATGAGTCAGAATCACAATGATTGTGGCAGAGTGACAACGAACAGTAGATTTAAAAAATTTTAGCTTAAAAATTCTTTTTTAAGTTACTATTTTTTAAAAATTTTAAGCTAAAATTTTTTTAATTGCTATTTATTTGTGTACATTAAATTAGCCGTCGTGATTCTCTAACTATTAATGTTTTCCGGAGAAAACAGAATTTTTTAAACTAAATTTTTGTCAACGTGTATTTAAATGATAAAACAGCCTAAAATGCGTAAAGAATAAATTAAAACATAATCAATCAAGTCTTTCCATCTGCTTGAAATGGCTGGAGCCCCGGAGCTTGATATTGAAGGGTAGAAAAATCACTTCTGTTAACTTTTCCTTTTTTTAAATCACCTAATTTTTCTGCTTTAAAAGTAAAGTATACCACTTTAAAAGTAAAAAAATTGCTTAAAAAACTACACAAAAGATTTAAAAAACTATAAAGGTCACGATGAAAATTCAAATGTATCGAAGAGAATTTCGCAATTATATTAGGAGGTTATGTTTGTTTTAGTAATAGATTCATCAATTAATATTTATTTAATGGTATATTCAATTTTTGTTATTACAATTTACTTTTTTATTAAAATTTACTTTTTTATGTGTTTTTTATTCATTATATAACTACTTTTTTGGTATTTATGGTATTCATTTTTATCTTACTTTCAAGTATACGTAACTGAACGAAGTAAAT
>JASAMX010010750.1:0-94349 GCA_030248175.1 Microlaimidae sp. YZB2_3 | reverse complement strand
TTTTTTCGCGCCCGCAAAACCACCTTATCAGGGGGGGGGGGGCACGGGGGGCATCTTTTTCAAAACGAGGGGGGCAATAAAACGGGGGGCAATAAAATGGGGGGCAAGCAGGGGGGAAAGAAAAAAAGAGAAAAAAAGGAGAAAAAAAGAGAAAAAAGACAGGAAAAGGGAAAAAAGGGACAAAAAAAGCTAAATAAGGTAAAATTAGGTCAAAAATAGCTTAAATTGAATTGAAATAGGTTAAAAACTGCAAAAATTTTGCAGTTATGGCGTTATAATAGGTCCAAAATGGCGTCATAATTTTTGGGTACTTTTTTCATTTTTTAGCGGGGGGGGGGGGGAATAAAACGGGGGGGGGGGGGCATTTTCAAACCGTGCACAGGTCTGATATAACACACATCTTGACGAAATTAAACATAAAAATGTCCAGCCAACTACCGCTAGCTGACCTACTTAACTAAAAAATAATGTATTAATAATTTCATACCTAGTCATGTCTTGGACACAACTACCAACGATAACAACGTCATACATTATTGATTTCTGAAAAATAAAAAAATTGAGTTATAGCCCCGACTAACATGAATTAAAAAGGGTCCTTAATTTTGATGCTAAGAGGATGCCTCAACAATCAATTTTAAATTGTTTTAATAGCAAGATTGTTTTTTTTGTAAAAACTAAAAAAAAAACATCAGGATTCAAATTAATGATTTCTATGTTCACGATTAAGCATAAGATGGTGGTTTTTCAGTTTTTTGTAAGACTAGTGTTTTTTTGGCTTTAAACACAACTCAGCGGATCCCATACACCGAGAAAAGTTGGAAAAATAAAAAAAACACTAAAATTTTCCACTAATATTTCAATATAATTCTATAAAATTCAAAATAATCATGTATGACGTAGGGTAACTAAATTAAAACAGACCAATGGCCTATTTCATAAAGATTTTTGTAATTGTAAATTAGCTAGACACATGACATGACGATCAATCCAGCCATCCGCAGTTCATTTCGTTGTTACTACGGCAAAATGAGCCACTGTCATTATAAAATACACGTGACTATGACTAATTCTGTAGTTAATAGGGTCCTGATTCAATTTTAAAATGAGTCACAGTCACATAGATTTAATACGAACTGCGGCTCATGTTGCCGTAGTGACGACGATTTCATAATTTTACGCAAAATAAAAGCCGGCGGTCGAAATTAAAGCCTGGCCCATTTGGAGTCAGTTACTCTACACTCTAACAATGTTATTAAAAAAACCAGTAAAGTAAAAAAATCACTACAGAAGTTTATACTAAAATTTTGTTAAAAAGAAAACGAGTAGTGATGGGCGGAACTGGAATGGAGATTTTCCTTAAATCCGGAACAGGAACCGGAATTCCAAATTTTTCCCGAAACATCCGGAACCGGAACCCCCTATAAAACTGCGAAAAGCCTGGAACCGGAATTGAGATTTTCCAAAAATCCGGAACATGAACCGGAATTCTAAATTTTGCCCGGAACATCCGGATTCCGGAACTGCCTAAAACGGCAAAACCTCCGGAACCGGAATTGAGATTTTCCAAAAATCCGGCACAGGAACCGGAATTCCAAATTTTGCCCGGAACATCCGGATCCGGAATCCCCTATAAAACTGCGAAACCCCTGGAACCGGAATTGAGATTTTCCAAAAATCCGGAACATGAACCGGGATTCTAAATTTTGCCCGGAACATCCGGATTCCGGAACTGCCTAAAACTACCAAAACCTCCGGAACCGGAATTGAGATTTTTCAAAAATCCGGCACAGGAACCGGAATTCCAAATTTTGCCCGGAACATCCGGAACCAGATCTGCCCATCACTAAAAACGAGAAACTAATTTCTTAAAATGCTTAGATTTTTCTATCGAAATTTTATGTCAAAGCATTCCATCACATTACTTAGCAATATTAAACTGCAGCGTAAACAAGACAGTGTGAATAGTTTAATGTGCACAATGTGTGAAAAGTTTATTACAATATTTTATCAGATCTTTAGCATATAATCACAACATTAGTAACAAGCTACCAAAAGAATAAAGACCGGTATTATTATCACAAGAAATCAGTATAACAAGAAATAGCATTATTATCACAGAGAAATAAAACAAGATATCTGAAAATCCCCACAACAATCGGGATGCTATTATTGGCTTTTAAGCACTGTTATGTTTCAATTAAATTTTCAGAATGTCTCAAACTTTCTGTCTACGTAAATATTATTTACGCACGACTAAACTGAAACCAAGAATACAACTAAAAAACAAAAGAATAGAAGACTTATAAAAAAAGATACTGTTTGAAATAAAACTAGCTAACAGTTACTTGACAAAATTAAGTTTTGCATATTTTTGAAAAAAATATTTAGAGATTTTTAAGTGCATTTGCAAGGAGTTACCTATAATTATAAAAATGTTTTCTGTAAAGTTACTTAAAATATCAAAACGAGAATTTGTTGGCAATTTGTAATCACAAGAAAATAAAACGATTTCTTCAACTTGACTTAACGATATTATATTTCCTGAACATCCCAAGTACTAGTAACTGGAGAGTAAGTTAGTTGAAAATTAGATTCATTTCCAGAATTTCGCGCCACAGCAGATTTCCAGTTTAATTTTAGATCAACTGGGGGTTCCTGATAGTGTCCCATGAAATGCAGGCGAACTTCTAAGGTTAAGGGTCCGTTTTTCACTGGAGGTTTGTGGCGAAAACTGAAAGGCTCTTGTCGCAAATCCAGTTTTTGGTTTGTTTCCAGAATTTTAATCTAAAATCCAAATTTTTCGTTTCAAATTGATAAGATAAATAATAAAATGCAAAAAATAGATTAAAAATAATGATAAAACATGAAAAAAACAAACAACAGTTAAAATTTATAAATACAGTATGGATTTTAATTGCGCAATGCTTATGTATTGCGCAAATAATTATTATATTTTTTTAATTTTTTTATATTGCATCATAGCAATACTACAAAAAGATTTTAGCAAAATTTACCGCGTAGGGTAACTGACTTTATTTTTTTATTTTTTTAGATAAGCTTTTTCTGGTTTTTCCAATCAACCCAAAATTGGGTCTAAAAATCAAACGATACCTATTTTTGTTATTCCAGTGCAAAATTTTAAAATTTCTGTTAAGCAAAAATTAGAAAAATCACTTTTAGTAAGAAAATGTTGATAATGCAAAATAACAAAAATAAAAAACTTTTGCAAAAACACTTTATTCAACATTCACCCAGTTTTTTGTGTTTTGTGTTTTAAAAATAAGCCAATTTTCTAACACCTTAAATTGGTGGCCGAAATTAAGTCAGATACCCTTTTTTCCTTTAAAATAATTTACATGAACAGAATAACAGCAGAATAAAGCATATTTTGAATTCAAAAAATAATTGCTGTTATATCCAATAAGGACAAAAAATTGTAAAAATTAAACAAACAGTCGCGATCACAAAGGATTTTAGTTTGGTATTAACAATACGCTATTGTACAATAACTTGCCTGATTGAAAACACGGCATTTTTCAATAACACACAATTAAATAAAATTCTATTATCAAAAACTTCTCATTTAAAAACTAAACTATGGACAGAAAACATTATTTTTCGTAACCCCAAGCTAAAGCCAAAAATCAAGCACATCTTTATCATTATTTCCTATAATTGTAATGATTGTTAGGAAAAGCCGTTCCCTCCGCTCGCTTACCTCCACCCGTTTAAAAATGGATGCCGGTGTTCCGTCCGGTTCCACCCCAGCCACCGAGATTAGAATTTCGTCAGAGGGTCCGGATCCGACCTTAATCTTTACTAGTCTCTTCAGTTTCCATTCGGGAATCGGGAGTCCCAATTTTTGCATTACGAGAAACATGAGATCGTCGGTTTTGGCGAAGATTCTAAAATTTTACCATTATAACGTTGATTTAACTACAATCTACCGATTCACGTTTCATTGACAGTTCGTAAAATACTTATTTAAACAAAAATTACAAATGAGTGTTTGGCGAAGCGTGTCGTTTTGAGAAATTTGTAGAGCTTATGCTATAATTACATACGACTATAATCATTTTAATTTTATAAATTTTAAATTATAACCAACAAGAGTCCAATTTCCGAGAAAAATATTTTGAATTTAAAAAAAAGCCAAAAATACCTTTAGGAAAAATGCAATACTTTAGTCCTAGAAAGAAACTGCAAAAACCACAGCAAACGTTTTTCCAATTTTGACAAAAAAATTTTGGTCATAGTCTTGACATGATTTTTTCTTAATTTTAAACTCAGTAGACCAGTACATTATTACGAGAGTGGATGTGGAAGGGATAGGGGAGCAGGCAGTTTAACGGTTTAACCCACCTTCAGGAAAATATTAATAATGGGTAATTCCGGTTCCGGATGTTCCAGGCAAAATTTGGAATTCCGCTCCCGGTTTTTGTTACGGATTTTTCGAAAATCTCAATTTCGGTTCTGGTTCCGGTTCTGGTGTTCCGGGAGTTTCACAATGTAATAGGCAGTTCCGTTTCCGGGTTCCGGATGTTCCGGGCAAAATTTGGTAGTCCGGTTCCGGTTCCTGTTCCGAATTTTCGAAAAATCTCAATTCTGCTTCCGGTTCCGGTTTTAAAAAAAATCTCAATTCCGGTTCCGGTTCCTGTTCCGGTGTTCCGGGAGTTTCACAATGTAATAGGCAGTTCCGTTTCCGGGTTCCGGATGTTCCGGGCCAAATTTGGTATTCCGGTTCCGGTTTCTGTTCCGAATTTTCGAAAAATCTCAATTCTGCTTCCGGTTCCTGTTCCGGTTTTAAAAAAATCTCAATTCCGGTTCCGGTTCCTGTTCTGAATTTTCGAAAAATCTCAATTCTGCTTCCGGTTCCTGTTCCGGTTTTAAAAAAATCTTAATTCCGGTTCTGGTTCCGGTTCCGGTGTTCCGGGGGTTCCGCAGCTCCGTCCATCACTAGAAAATATTGAAGAAATTATGACCCTCTTAAGGGTTCTTAAGAAATTACACCGCGTTCCACGCGCAGTTTACTATTAAATCGCAACTTCTAGCTAGTTGTCACTTGTCACTCTGGTGAATGTGTTGTCGCTTGTCAACCAGGCCATTACAATTTGCAATTTTTGTTATATAATGACGTGCATTGGCTGCCGACCTGTGTTTGTGTCACAGATCAAAATAACCCTTATCAACCAATATGTATTAATCAGAAACGGCCAGAAAGGAGAAATGAGGAGTTTAATCTCCTGCTAAAAAAGTTTACAACTCCAGAAAACTTTCTAGATTGTTTCCTCGGAAGAAAAAACGCTCCTATATTATGTCCTTGAAAGAGAGAACCCTTTAGATTTATGTTATTTTTTTTGTGTAAAAACGCCAAAAAGGAGTATTTTTGATCATCAAATGCGACCAAAAGTAGTATCAAAATTAAGAAGTACACCCTCAAATAAACCTTTACATATAATTCGAACGGTACCTAACTTAAACGCCATCTCCTCTAAAAGATTTTTAGACTCATTATTCAACAAATATTATACCTCCACAATAGAGCTGTATTTTGTTTTTAAATTTTGCTGTATTATTTACAAAATTTTTTTGCCCCTCCTGGCTTGTCTTAGCACCTGCCCTTTGCATAATCTTTATAGGGAAGATAAGTTTCAGGTAATTGTAACAACAACAACAACCATAGGTGTTTTTGGTCGGGTCCGCTAGGGGGGGGGTCCACCCACGGGTGGAAGGCCAAAATTTTTTAGGGGGGGGGGTTCAGGGGGGTCCGGACCCCCCTGGCTTTTTAGGGGGGGGTCGACCCCCGGTGCGAGATTTCAAATTTAGGGGGGTCAGGGGGGTCCAATTTTTTAGCAAAATTTTTTTAACTCAACAATTTAAGTGTTTTTAGGTCTAATATTGAATTTTATGTATTAAAACAACCTATTTAGGCCTAAAAAGTGTATTTAAACACTGTTTTTAACTAAAAACCCCAGTAAATAAAAAATATACTTCCAAATTGGTCGGGAGGGGGGGGGGGAAGGGGGTCAGCCTCGCTAGGGGGGGGGGTCAGGCCGGACCGCTCTCGAGCTTCGGGGGAGGGGGGGCTGAATTTTTTCTAGGGGGGGGGGTCCAAAATTTTGGGTCTAGGGGGGGTGCACCTCTCTGTCCCCCCCAAAAAAAAACACCTATGACAACAAAATAATATTATACAGTTTTATTGCTAAAAGTGTTGATTGGTTAAATAAATCAAACCGTTTGAGTACACCGAACCTTAATTTTGAAAGTGTCTATGACAAAAAACTTCTAAAATGTGAATATTTTGCATTAAACCTCCACGACTACTATTTTTTTAATTGTGAATTTCTTCCAAATTTTATATATTTATAAGAAATATCATTATTTTGCACTACTGTTTGAATAACAAAGTAAAAAAATCATTTACCTCAAGGACGACTCCGAATCGACTGCCGTTTTCTGCAGATTGCAAATTACCAGTTGTCCCCCTTTCTCTGCTACTAATCTGGGCATATTCGCCGCCGGGGTCACCGTCAGAGAACTGCCCAAAACCAGGCACAGATCGGCTTTTTCCGAATTTTTAAATCCATCTTTGAGGGGTTTTTTCGGAAGATTTTCACCAAAATTGATAATTGTATCGTGCAATTCTCCGCCACAAGTGCAATATCTACCTTAAAAATAAAAAAAGTCAAAATTCTGAGTTACCTGAGAGCTTCGAAGTAAAAAAAATGTGAAACCGGAATTGAGATTTTCCGAAAATCCGGAACAGAAAAGGAACCGGAATCTGAATTTCAAATTTTGCCCGGAACATCCGGAACCGGAACTGCCCATCACTATTAATTTTGTGATTTTTGGGTTACGAATGTTCTAATTTTCCCCAATATAACTTGCTAACTAAGCCTCAAGTTCAAATAAGAGGTGTTGTCTGTAACCGAAAAAACAAACTTTAGATTAAGCAAAAAGTTTACTTGGCTAAGTAAAGCTATTTCCACTCCATTTAACGTTATGAAAATTTTACATTTTTTAAATTAATTTTAACTAAATTCAAACACAAATGAGGTAACTGTGAATATATTTCACGGTCATCACTTTTGGAAAGCCTAACTTCAAAAAAAAATTTAAGTGAAATTAAACCCAACCTAAAAGAACTAGTTTGTACGGAAAACGCAATATCTTGACAAATACTGCACCAATCTTGAAAATCAAAGTATAAAATTAAAGTAAAAAGTACCTAGCCGGTTTCTAAATTAAACCTAACCTAAGAGAACTATTTGTATATTGTACCTGTAGTATGGTCGTGTACGCTAGCGTTATTTCTCGTGCGAAAATCCCTTAAATAGGTTTTGCCGCATTTTTGGCAGGAGTCCAAATTACTGTTCCCGTGCAATTCCGCCAGGCGATCCACTGGAAACCCGCTCCGTCTATGCAAACCGTCGCAGTTTTGGCTGATAAGAAATTTAAGATAACCGGCCTCACACAAACTCACCAGACTCATGTGTGCTGAAATAAAAAAAAAAACATTTTGAAAAATGCTATGTATTTTCAAAAATGCTATGTAGATCTGCTAAATCGGGTGCTAAACCCAGACCTGTGCACTGCCCCCTCCCCGGGGTTAAAACGGGGGGCAATTTCAAAATGGGGGGGGCACGGGGGGCAACTTTTTTGAAACCGGGGGGCAATAAAACGGGGGGGCAAGCAGGGGGGGAAAGAAAAAAAAAAGAGAAAAAAAGGAGAAAAAAAGGAGAAAAAAGAAGGGAAAAGAGAAAAAAGGGACAAAAAAGGCAAAAATAAGGTAAAAATAGGTCTGAAATGGCTTAAAATACATTGAAATAGGCTAAAAACTGCAAAAAATTGCGATGATGATGTCATCATAGGTCAAAAATGGCGTCATAATTTTAGGATATTTTTTCATTTTTTGGCTGGGGGGCAATAAAACGGGAGGGGGGGAAATCCTTCAATAAAACGGGGGGCATTTCGAGACCGTGCACAGGTCTGTAAACCCATACTATTTTTTTACCTCAACGAAGTTGTTTTGTTCTCGAGGAGTTTTGATAGAAGTAAAATATTAATATGTTTTGGTATCGTTTTAATTTTATTTAATGTAAATTACGCTACTTTTCTTCATTTTTGCATTATGAATTACAAAAGTCACGGTTTGGTGTAAAAAATTACAAAAATTTGATAATCTTGCAAAGCCATAATTATAACTTGGTTATTTCTTAACCCATATGCAAAATAAAAGTATTTTTAAATAGCTCCTAATATCGTGCTTTAAAAAATTTCACTGCTGAAAATAAATTTCATTATTAGAAAGAGAAAACAATACGCTTTACTACGGAATTTTTAAGATGAAGGAATTGAAAGTGACAAATTGCCAACCAAGGAAAAAAAATTTTTCCTAAGCTTAAACAAGTATTTTTCCAAGTATATTTTTTTTTCGTTTTTCAGTTTATTTTTTGTCAACGGTCCATTTCTTTTAAATCCACAAACAATCATTTTAAATCATTTTTATACAAATTTTAAAAAAAAATCAATAAATTATTAGGCACGGCCCTGAGTGAGAACGGTCCGAGAAGCTAAGGGGGGTGGCATGGGCGTAGCCAGGAGGGGTCTAGGGGTCTAAAACTCTTTTTGGGTCGGCAAAGGAAAAAAAAATAGGGTTAGACCCCCCTTTTTGGGTCGCCAAGGATAAAAATTTGGGGGTCTAGAACGGCAATTTTTTAAAAATCTTCTCGCGCTTCGCTCCGCTCAGCGCTCGATTAATTATTCTCAAAATTTCCACTTTAAATTTGTGTTACTTTGTTTTGAATCTTGGTATGACCACATTGGACCCACCCCATTCTTAATGTTTTAATTGGTCTCCACTTCAAAATTTGTGTTACTTTGTTTTGTAATATTAATACGACCACGCTGACCACCTTTAGATTGTTATATAGTGAGACTAAAAATTTAAAGGTCAGGAGAAGTAATTTATAAAACATTTTTTCGCACTTTGCATCGCTCAGCTGTAATTCAATGTACTCATTTTACAGTTGTTACTGTTTTGAAAATCGAAAATTTTAAGGTCTCAAATTGTTTGTAAAAAAAAATTTTCTTTCTTCTAGAGACTTAATTTTTATTAAATAATAGGAAAATAATGAAGGATGTGGCATAAACAAGGCAATAAACTCTCCGCGCGAAACGCGGAGAGTTTATTACCTTGTTTTTTTAATTTTTTTAGCCTTTTTATAAGTTTAGGATTTGGACTCCCCTGGACCCCCTCTTTCGGAAATTTTGTTCAGGGTTGGATCCCCTCCTTCCAAAATCCTGGCTACGGCCATGGGGAGTGGTTACCCGGGGTAAATCGAATTTTGAATTCTATGAAGGGGGTCCCAGGGAGGTCCCGACTCCCCCTAGCTTTTTAGGGGGGGGGTTGACCCGGGGTGCAAAATTTTGAAATCTAGGGGGGGTCAGGTGGGGTGCGGTGTCTATTATCAAGAGCATATCAATCTCCATGCTGATTTTAAAAACATAGTAGATTTGGTTGAATTATCATGCATAAAAATGACAAGAATTGCGGCTTATCCTTAAAAAATCGTGTTTAATTATTAAAAAGCTTAAATAATTCTAAAAAAAAATACTAAGAGTTGGAAAGGCTTTGCTAGTGGAGGTTTTAGCCTGTGCGTGTTTCCCTTGTGCCCTCATGGTCCAGACGCCCTGCGGACCGCGGAAATCGGGAATCCCAGCGCTAGTGCTGACTCCGGCGCCTGTGAATGCGATCATATGATGCGATTTTCGAATCAAAGCGGCCAATTTTTCCGCCTTAAATAAAAAAATCTTAGTAAATGTATAACACCAATATCAGTGGCGTGCCCAGGATTTCATTTCGGGGGGGGGCGGTCTGGGGGGGGATAAATACTAACCCTGAAGAGGGTCTGGGGGCGGTAGCCACCCAGATATGGGGGGTCTGGGGGGTGAGAGCCCCCCAGCGGGGTCAAGGGGCAGAATCTCTTGTCAGGGGGGTTGAATGCCCTCCGGTGAAGAAAATTTTGAATTTAAGGCACTAAAATATAATAGAAATTTTAAATGATACTTATTACAAATTTTAAGATTTTTTTATACCTATACAATTAAACATGTGTTTAAACGTTAATAAAAGGATAATAGGGGGTATAGTAGTTTTATTAAACATGTATGCCTTAACTACTGAACGGGAAAATCGATTTGAAATCAAAAAATTAAGATAAATTGTCAATTGAAACTACCCGCATAGCGGGAAAATTTTGGTTTTTTGACTATTAATATGCTTTTGGAAGGCATCAGGAAAGTTTTTGTATTAATATTAAAGAAAAAAATTTTCTCTCCCATCGCCGGATTTCAGGGGGGTGGGGCCCCCCCCCCCCCCCCCGCCCTCCCCCCTGGGCACGCCACTGACCAATATCTATGTCACAAAATCCATACTGAAACAACAGGAGAAATGGCGATATCAATCACCTTAGGACAGAAGTTCAAAATGGACTAGTCGATAATGGTAATTGATAAAATTTATAATTGTTTCTAATTGCTAAATCCTAACATTTAATGAATTACTGGTAAGAAACAAACAAAACTGTGAAAAAGTGGGATTTTGAAAATATTAACGAACATTGGAAGTAGGGTTTTCAATTGGTATTTTATATAAGCAGTTAGATGGTTTTTTTAAACATACGCCTGAATGTTATCGTTCATTTTTCTTTTTTTACTTTAGGTAGAATTACTGCTTTTGACTATTGAGTGTTTTCAAGACTATTTTGCTATTTCTGTGTAGTGGAAGAAAAACAATACTAAATCTATACACAAGAGTTTTAAACTGAACTAATATAACATTTTTTAAATGAATCATTCCGGTACTGAAATATCCATAAAAATTTTATATCTTTTAAGTTTTTTTATTTTAATGATTTCATTTTTACGTAAGAATAAATGAAATAAAGAACTGTTTAACTTAGTAATAACTTTAAAACCGTAAAATTTAAAAAAATTTGGAGTTTTGATTTGGCTTTTTTTGTCAGGAATTTTTTTACTTTCAAAATCAGTTTTTAATTACAAAATTGAACACAAAAACAAACGAAAAAAATCGAAAGCGTGACACTATGGCATGACAGAACACTGGTCTAGTGCACTGAAGCTTGCAAGATCGAGTCCCAAACAAAGACACTCTACATAAAAATGGTGATATCATATTGATTTTGTTGTTATGCGTAAATTTTTGCTATTCTATTAGTGGTTTTTGTTAGGACTTGCATGTCCGAAATCAAGCGAATAACTTTAAAATTACACTTTAAAATGAATTTTTAAAAATTACAGTTTACTGCTCTTTCCAATGAGGCCAAGTTTAAATTAAATAGGTCAGTATCAAAAAATAATATATAACTTAGAAAATGGGCGTGAGAATAGTATATAATAAGATAAATATAAATTTTAAAATTTGGCCGTTTCCTTAAATGGCGTTACGGGGTTTATGTTTATCGCGGAAGAGTTATGCTATCAATGATAAATAGTACTGAGTACATTATAAAAGTTTTGAAATAAAATAACCTAATAATTTAAAATTGGTAATAGCTAAAATAATTTAAAAAATATTTTTACTTGATTATCTAAAATTTCATGCGAACTTTCGTGTTCTTTTATTAATTCGTCGTCCTTATGTGCAGTCCATGCCATTTTTTATGTTTTCACAAAATAGAATTTTCTAGATTTCAACAAAACAACCTCAACGAAAGCAAGTTATAAAAATTTACGGCGTCGTTCTAAACAAACTTTAAAAATTCTAAAGTCTTTTATACGGAGACGTCGCATTGTGCAATACAAAATATCTGAGTCATATGAAATTATTCATTGGATCAAATTTTACAAACGTATTTTTAAGTGTGTTATCGTGGACATAAAACTAAGTGTGCGATTGAGAATTTTTAAATACCGGTTGGTAGGTAGGGAAAACAAAAGGCGGAAAAAGTTATTTTCGATTTGTATAGCAACTCGCACTTGTAATAATTATATTTACATTTAGTTACATTGTGCAAACCACATAATAGGTTTTTTTATCATAATAGTTTAAATATAATAAAAATATAACTGTTAACCGACAAATGCTTCAAGCAAATCGTCGTTACTATGGCAAAATGAGCCAGATATCGTATAAAAATATATGTGACTACTGTGACTCATTTTAAATCTAATAGTACCCTAATAACTACAGAATGAGTCACAGTCACGTATATTTTATAATGACAGTGGCTCATTTTGCCGTTGTAACGACGAAATAAAGTGTTGCATTGCAAAATAATTGTAAGGCTCCTGAGTGCTGTTTATTTGAAAGAGAAACGTTAAAATATGAGAAAACCCGAAAAATAATGCGTTTGCACTGCTACTGTTGCTACGATGATAAAAACAAAAGCTTATGTAGCATTAAAACCCACACAAAAATTAAATAAAACCAAAGATGCAACATACTACTTGCCAAGCTAATTTAATTTAAAAGACAATGTCTAAAACAATAATGGTTATTCTTTTCTACTCATTTTTTTTCAAAAATTGAACTTAACGTCTTTAACCAAGATAGAACACGTTTGATAATTGATGTTTTTATTGTAATGCAAGATTGTTAACCTATTATATTAAAATACAAGAATATTATGATTATAAATAAATTGACAGTTGCCTTAAATTGTAATTTTACTCTCGGTTAACAAATCGTTCACTGAGAATTAATAATTATGATCCTTAAGTTTTTTATTATTACAGAAAAATATCGGAGCAGTATTCGAACAATACTGCGTTGTCTCACCTATTTTCGAGCCATACCATAATGTACCTATGAGCAAGCCAGTAGTGGTAGTTAGGTCAGAAACTTGCGGGAAAAGTAAATTAGTTATTGTGAAATCGTACTAATCTTGTTTCTAATAAGTTTTGAAAAAAAAATTAGTCGGGAAAATATTTTGACACGGTGGTTTTTAATTATTTATGAAATTAGCAAAAAATTACGGAAGAACTCTGGAACCCCGAAAAGTCAGTTGGACACAGCGGAAATAAAATTTCCCAATTTCAACTTGGCTATAAATTTTTATATACTTAAACAGACCTGTGCACGGTCTGAAAATGCCCCCTTCGCTTTATTGGAGGATTTGCCTCCCCTCAGCCAAAAAATTAAAAAGTACCCTAAAATTATGGCGCCATTTTTTAACCTATAATGACGCCATCATCGCGAATTTTTTGCATTTTTTTAGCCTATTTCAATGCATTTTAAGTCATTTTAGACCTATTTTTACCTTATTTCCGCTTTTTTTGTCCCTTTTCCCTTCTTTTTTTCTTTTTTTTATTTTCCCCTGCTTGCCCCCCTCCGTTTCATTTCCCCCCCCCGTTTCAAAAAAGTTGCCCCCCCGTGCCCCCCCCATTTGGAATTGCCCCCCCCCGTTTTAACCCCGGGGGGGGGGCAGTGCACATGTCTGCTTAAATCACGTTTGTCCCCGACCTCCATTTTTGTTTTAACATTGTTCAGTGTTGAAGTCGTCATTCAATAATTAAAAAGCAATAAGTATTGCGCAATTTTCTCAAAAACAGGATATATAACACAATATTAAAACAAGTTAAAACATTTTTGTAACTTTTGAACATTGTTTTAAGCTAAGTTTTGCTAACTAAGATAGGTACATAACTTTTGGCCAATGAACACTGAGCAAAAGTTAATAAATGAAAAAAATATTATAAATGAAATTCGTTATCCAAAAACAAGCTTTTCGATAAAACATCATTTAGTTTTGGCCAATATATATTGATATCACCTGATTTTAATTAAAAAACATGTTTTAGAAACGAAATTAGAAGTATTACATTAAAACATGATGGAAATAGAAAGAAAAACGCATAATTTTTATTAAAAAAGTAATTCGTTTTTAACTGGAGGAAATGCACAAATGACTCATAACAGTTATGTGATAGACCTTGTTTCACTGTTAGAAAGCGTTAAGCAAATTTTTTTTAAATATTAATAAATAGAATAAGGACTATTATTTGCTTTACGCGTTTATAAAACAAAAAATCTTAACATTAGAAAGAAGCTCAAATGTAGCCTGAAATTAAATCTGAAATCCTTAAATCATATTATGTAATCTTAAGCAGATTAGTTGATTTCAAAATTAACCATTATTATCCAATTTGGCTTTTTCAACAATTCCAATAGACGATAATAATAATACAACTTTTAGCAAAGTTGACTAGTATTATACTGATGTTTCTTTTTGTAGTGTACATGAACTAACAACATTACTTTATTTACACACGTTTTTATTAACATGACGCTTAAATAGAGGTGGTTGCACACACAAAGGCTAACAAAATACCTGTAAAAATCACACACTTTTAAACAAAAGTTTTTTTAAAAAATTTTAGCGAAAACATAATAACGAATAATTTCATAATTATAACCTGCTCAAATAAAATTTTAAAATTGCTAAAAAAAATTACATTATTACATTGCTTGGTTTATTTTGTTGTTTCATTAAATTACATTTTACCCCACGTGATATAACTCGTGCATAACAGGTGTCACTATAGGTGACCAGGAAGTTGGAGGAGGGAGGGCGTCAGAAAATTTGAATTAATTTTTTGCTGAAACCACCAAGCAGATTTTCAGATATGTGTAAAATATAAAATATTATGAAGTATATGTATAATAAGTATAAAAAGAGTGTTTTGATTTTTAATATAAAAATGCACTCTTATTTTAAAATGTCATTTACACTTTACTCCATGTGGACTTTATAACACGTTAACAAACAAAAATCGGATCACTTAAAAACAATTTTGCTTAACATAGAAAAATAAACAAATACGTAACAACATAAAAACGTGAATTATTGATACACAAAAAACATTCACAATTAAAAACATTAACGCTGAGCTCATAATCATCCACAAGTTCTATAATTACAAACAGATAATGCAAGGCGGCAGCAGTTTGTTTTTAGCCACACTAATTAGCAGTAGTAGCGCTGCTTTACTTGTGTTGTGTTAAATAAAAATGACACCTTATGAACATCAGGTCTGTTTAGTAAGGGCTTAGCTCTCGGCAAGGAAAACATGGAACTAGAACGCTGCTTGCGGTGCATTACACTCTGTTAGCTGCAGCTTGTTGACGTAACAACATTACAATGATAATAATTATCGCTAATTCCCAATTATTCATCTTGCCATTGTTGCGACATCGACATTTATTACCCTAATACTATTAAAAGGGCAAACACTAAATTCCACCGACTCCGACTCCGTCCAAAATCTACCGTAATCTACCGTAATTTTTAGTATTATGCAAATTTTATTCTAAGCCTAAGCTTAACATGCACATCAATATTATAATTTGCAGAAATTTGAGGCGGAGTCGGAGTCGGAGTCGGTGGAATTTAGTGTTTGCCATTAAAAACAGTAAATCTTGGTGCCTAGTTATCGGAATTATCCCCGTCTTCGTTTAGGTATTTGTCTTTCAGGTCAGTTAAAAAGGTGCCCAGTTCTATTAACTGATTAAGCTTCCTTTCTTGACCCTAAACAAATAAAATTATACAAAATTTCTAAAATATAAAACATTGAAGAAACGATTTCACCCCTTAAATTCGATTCCTATTATTTATCAGAAGAAAAACTCATTTCTATCGGGAAGAAATTAGTAAATCTTAACTTTTGTCACGAGAAGCCCAAATGTCAAATATTAAAGATATTATATAATTTTAAGTGGACAACTTTGTGCGACCAAGGATTTGATTGGTGAAAGTGCACCTTTAATGCAAATAATCGACCATAAACAGAAATAGAAATTCTTCGCTCTTTACTTTAAAACAAAGCAGGAACAATTTTGTAAATCTACTTTGTACTCACTAAAGGACGTAACCAAGGGCGGTGGTTTTAGGAGTTGCACCCCCCCTTTAAGCTGACGGAGGTAAATATTTGGGGATTTCGTGAAAATAATTTTTAAAACTTTTCAATAAAAGATATTATCACTATAAAGGTAAAGGATCACATACGAATACTCCTATATTCTTTGTCTAAAGCCCGATCACTTTTGCTTTGTTTTCCGGCTATGTTGTATAGTGCATTATGATAGCATTTTTTAAATTTAAAATTTATGTGGATACTGTGTAATATACTTCGTAAACGGTCATCCCGTGTTCCACAACTTCTTCAAGATCATCGAAGAGAAGTTTCATATCATCGTAACTATCCAACTGGTTTTGAACTGTTTGCAGATCACAGCTTTTTTCAACCATAACCGTACCTTTAAAATGAGGGGTACACAAGGGTTAAAACGTTATCTTCAAACATTATACAATAATAAGAAGTCTGGAGAGTGATATAGTGATATTAGCGTAAGTAAACCTCTTGTTGTATTTGCCATTATTTTGAATAATTAATTAATAATTAATAACGTGGAATGAATAACAATAGCATTGACATCGTCATAAAACCTTCAATTTGTATTTTGTATTACAATTTTATCGCCGCGAAAGTAAGGGTTTACAAAATACATGATTTTATAAATACTTCAGGTAGATAAATTACTTTTTTTTTCTCAATTTTTTAAATGTTTCTTTAGGCTAAAGAAAAAAAGGACCTTCCAGGAAAATTATCTTAACGAAATTATAATAGCAAAGTTTTTAAAGTTTTTTAAACGCATATTCAAAATTTAAATTTTTATATGTGCGAGCTAAAAAATTCAAACTAGAATTCGCGGCAACGCTTATAGTGTAATGAATAAAACTTTGTTTGGCTGAAATAAATTATTGATACTTTAGTTGACAATCGAACGTAAATTTTGAAATAGGTTTCACTGATCGGAAAAATCCAATAAAAATAAAAATCAATTATTTACAAGACCGGTGCCTAAAGTTACGAGGATTTGCGTGCGATAAATAATAACACTGTTCAATGGGAATTAAAAAAATTACCTCCTCCACCTCTACTTCGTGTTTTTCTCTTCTCCTCCACTTCTTTGACAGGAAGCACAATAAGAGAGGCAGCTAAACGACTGTCTTTCAATTGTTTCATTATCTGTTCGCACGTCTAAACATCAATCTTTGTTGTGTATTCGAGCTAACCAAAAATTAAAACAGACAAGAGAATTTCTACTAAAAGACACAAATAAATTAAAGGCAAAGATTAAAGTAATAGGAGACAAAATTAATCCATCCATAAAATACAAAGCATCTGAAATATTTAGATTTTTTTGAATATTTTAAGCATTTTTGATTTCATTACATAAAAATCTATTAGTAGAAAATCGTGTGCTTAAAAAATGAAGTTGGTTCATTATGAAAAAGAAAACAATTGCAATTTATTTACAACAAAAATCGAATTCAATACTTTTTGCATTAAACCATTCTTTCCGCAGTGATTTTCTGTTTTACAAGTATAATTTAAACCAAAACTACCTTTTTTCACAAGTTAATCACGAATTTAATAGCAAACAAATTCACTATAAGAAAGTCATCTTTTTAGTGATTGTTAAAATCTTTTTTGTAATAACGTTTTATTAACTATCTTTAATAAACTAAAAAAATTATAGCTAGTCTTTTTTCCCAAAACAGCATTGATTTTTAAATGCAAACTCCACTGCTAATTGACCCTTTAAGAATAATATGTAATATAATTTGGTTAGTTTACCTTGCGGTTGTGATAGGTGCTACTTATTTAAGTTAAATTGAGACAACAACCTCTTGCTAACTCAATTTTTTCACAACGGAAAAACTTAAAAGAACATTGAAAATTACACAAATGCGATATGAATTAAATTTACCGGTGTCAACTCATTTCCCTCATTGTAATTTCTCATAGAAGAGCGAGTGGACCGGGAAGATGGGCGAGAGTTCTCGCTTTGATCACCCAACCTAAAAACATTTTCAAAAATAGAATGTAATGTTTCTTATTTTCAGTGCGACGCTAAGCATCTTATACACATAAGTTTTTGCGTAGAAAAAAGTTAATTCCATAACCTCTCCCACACTTCTACTGTGCTCATTCCTTCCATTTTCCATTGTTTCTTACCAAAGGTGCTTTGGGAGGGGTGAGGGTGAATTCGGTGCTGTCCATAGATGGGCTGGGGGGTTGGGGGCTTATACCCCCCATTTTTTCCAGATTATAGCCGATTAAAATCCAGATTATAGCTGACACCCCCTAAAATTTGGGGGTACCCCGGACACACTCCCCCCATACATGGGCAGGGGGGGTTGGGTGGGGGTTAACCCCCCCCCCAAATTCTGAGAAGGGGGGTTTAACCCCCCCCCCCACTCAGAAGTGGGGGGGAAAAAAGTTAACCCCCCCAATTTTGGAAAAATGAAGAAAAAAAATGTCTTTAAAATGACTTCTAACTGCCCCCAAACTTAAGTTTTGAGGTCAAAATGAATGTTTTAAGCAATAAAAAACTCAAAAATGCTATAAAAAGGGCTTTTTGACCTAAAATTAGCGTTTTTTACCTATTTTTCCTTCAAAATCGAAAAACTATATGGGTACAATGCACTCCAGAAAACAAAAAACGATATAGGTATTTTGCGTTTCTCGGATTTTATCCCCCCCTAATTTGGGGTTTAACTTAACCCCCCACTCCGGACCAACTTGCCCATGTATGACTCCCCCCCAATATTTGGCGCATCTCAGTACTAAAATGCTAAAAAGGGGGTATTTGAGGTATACTCAAAAAAAAATTTCTGGGACACCTCTTCAAATTTGGGGGGTTAGGTATACCCCTCGAAATCCGGGAGGCTTCCCACCTATGTGCGTATCGCAGATCCGACCAAACTTGCTCATATATGCCCCGATTCTCAAAAAAAATTCAACTGAACATGCTGCATTAGAACCATAAATGGGCACGGGGGGGATTGGGGGGATTAAACCCCCCCCCAAAAAAAATTCTGAGAAGAGGGGTTTAACCCCCCTTACTCAGAAGTGGAGGGGGGAGAAAAGGTTAACCCTCCAATTTCGGAATAATGAAGAAAAAAAATGTCTTTAAAATGACTTTTAACTGCTTCCAAACTTAAGTTTTGAGATCAAAATGAATGTTTTAAGTAATAAAAAGCTCAAAAATACAATAAAAAGGGCTTTTTGACCTAAAATTAGCGTTTTTTACCTATTTTTCCTTCAAATCGAAAAACGATATGGGTAAAATGCACTCCAGAAAAAAAACGATATGGGTATTTTGCGTTTCTCGGATTTTAACCCCCCCCCCAATTTGGGGTTTAACCCCCCCACTCCGGACCAACTTGCCCATGTATGATTAGAACTACTACCAAAGCATACAATATAGCATTACAGAGCTGTGCACTGCCCCCCCGGGTTTTATTGGGGGGGGGGGAATTTAAAACGAGGAGGAGCACGGGGGCTACTTTTTTGAAACGGGGGGGGGCAATAAAACGAGGGGGCAAGCCGGGAAGAAAGAAAAAAGAGAAAAAAACAAAAAAAAAGAAGAAAAAAGGGGAAAAAGAGACAAAAAAAAGCGAAATTAAGGTAAAAATAGGTCTAAAATGGCTTAAAATGCATTGAAATGGGCTAAAAACTGCAAAAATGTTGCGAGGATGGCGTCATAATAGGTCAAAAATGAAGTCATAATTTTTGGGTACTTTTTCATTTTCGGGCGGGGGGGGCAATAAAACGGGGGCGCAAATCCTTTAATAAAGCGAGGGGGGCATTTCTAGACCGTGCACAGGTTTCCACATAGATATAACATTAGATGTTTTTTTGCTAAATAGGCACCTGATGGCTTGTTTCGCCCTGGTTTTTGCTTTCCTAGTCGGCACTGGAGTGTCTTCGTCATCTTCCATCTTTTTCCTCTTCGGTGCCCTTTTACCCTTGGCAGCGGTGGTCTTTGATGTCTTCCGTCTGGGGGGCGTGTCCTCATCTTCCTCTTGCTCATCTTCGTCCTCACTTTCGCTATCTTCCTCCTCCTCGGACCCCTCTTCCTCGTTTCCACCGAAACGTTTGGATTTCGCATGCACCTGATATTCATTGAATATTATAAGAAAGAATAATATACCCCAGAATAATGCCCTAATATTATACTTTACATTAAATTTTGAACAGTTAAAGTTTTGTAAGAAAAGTCTTATATATGTGCAGTTTTAATAACAAAAACCAGCCATTTCATTTCCTCAGCGCAAAGATTTATATATGGAATATAGTTACTTTTCTGGCAATCCCACAAGGAAAAAGTTATAGCGCGAGAAAACGAGTATTGACTATACACACAATTGCTGTGTGATAAATGCAGTAGAGTCCATAGAAATTCCTGCGCGACTTTTCTTGCTAAATTTTGGCTAAAAATTTAGTGTGAAGTTGATTATTTTTTGCGTTAAAAGCAACTTTCTCGTGAGAATTTTAGGCATAGGTGCGCAGGAGGGGGGGTTGGTAGGGATTTTACGTATACCCCTCAAAAATCATAGCTGACATAACCAAAATCATAACCAAAAATCATAAATTATAGCTGACACCCACCCCAAAATTTGGGCGTACCCCGGACACCCACCTTAAAATTCGGGGGTCCCAGTACTAAAAACGCTAAAAATGAGGTATTTGAGGCATACATGGGCAAGTTGGTCCGGAGTGGGGGGTTATGCCTCAAATTAGGGGGGACCGGCGCTCTTTTTTTCCCGGGGGGTTTAAAATCGTTTTTCGATTTTAAGGATAAAAAACGCTAATTTTACGTCAAAAAGCCTTTTTTTATCGCATTTTTGAGCTTTTTATTGCTTAAAACATTCATTTTGACTTCAAAACTTAAGTTTGGAGGCAGTTAGAAGTCATTTTAAAGACATTTTTTTTCTTCATTTTTCCAAAATTGGGAGGGTTAACTTTTTCTCCTCCCCCCCCCCCACTTCTGAGTGGGGGGGGGGGGGTTGTTAAACCCCCCTTCTCAGAATTTGGGGGGTTAACTCCCCCAACCCCCCGTGCCCATGTATGATTTGAGGTATACCCCTAAAATGTTTTTGGGACACCCCCCAAATTTCGGGGATCAAGTATACCCCCCAATCCGGAAGGCTGCCATCCTATGGTTTTAGGCGTCAGTTTTTTTGGATTGTTAAGCGGAAATATCCGGAAAAATACATTTTACTTCTGAATATAAAAAAGGGTGCATCCATAGGTAGAAAGCTTCCCGGTTTTGGAAGGTCGTATATTTTTATAAAAATACAGCAGGCTCAAGTGGCCGATAATTTTAGGGAGTAGTGTGCAACGCTTAAAATTCCACGGTTAGCGTTTTGGTACTAGGAGCCTCAAATTTTCTAAGAGTGGTGACTCGTCGTTACTACGGCAAAATGAGCCACTGTCATTATAAAATACACATGACTGTGACTCATTCTGTAGTTAATAGGACCCTGTTTACAATTCAAAATGAGTCACAGGCACACAAATTTTATACGAACTGTGGCTCATATTGCCGTAATAACAACGTGACGCCAGTATTACAATTTATTTGACGGAAGTAAAATGGAGATATAGTTTGTGTAATTCAGCCGAATCGGCAAAAATGCTTCTATGCAATGTATAAACATTCGTGATGGGCGGAACTACGGAACCCCCGGAACCTGAACCATAACCGGAATTCACATTTTGGAACTGGAACAGGAACTGGAACCGAAATTCCAAATTTTGCCCGGAACATCCGGAACCGGAACTGCCTATTGCACTGTAAAACCCCCGGAACCGGAACTGAGATTTTCCAAAAATCCCGAACCGGAACCGGAATTCCAAATTTTTTGTCGTCTGGAACATCCGGAACCCGGAACTGCTCATTACTAAAAGTAGACAATACAAACGTAAAAAAAGACTTACTCTACAACCGGGGCAGAACCAGTCTCCCTTGGGAACGTTGTTCAGTCTGGGTCTCATGCAGAACATGTGGTAGGCGGCGCTGCAGTCGGGTCCGTCGCAGAGGATCAACTGATCGTCATTTCCTTTCCGTCTGCACACTTTGCACTTCTAGAATTATATATCGTCGTTATTACGGCAAAATGAGCCACAGTCATTATAAAATAAACGTGATTGTGACTCATTCTGTAAGTACCATGGTTCGGTTTTAAATTTAAAATGAGTCACAAGCACACCTATTTTATACGAACTCACACTTTGCACTTCTAGAATTATATATCGTCGTTATTACGGCAAAATGAGCCACAGTCATTATAAAATAAACGTGATTGTGACTCATTCTGTAAGTACCAGGGTTCGGTTTTAAATTTAAAATGAGTCACAAACACACCTATTTTATACGAACTCACACTTTGCACTTCTAGAATTATATATCGTCGTTATTACGGCAAAATGAGCCACAGTCATTATAAAATAAACGTGATTGTGACTCATTCTGTAAGTACCAGGGTTCTGTTTTAAATTTAAAATGAGTCACAAGCACACCTATTTTATACGAACTGAGGCTCATTTTGCCGTAGTAACGACTATATATTAATATTTTAAATTTTTTTTCTGATTTTCTTTCTTCAAAAATATTCTCTTTGATCTCCATTTGCAACGACGACAATATTCATTAAATAAAAAAGTAATTAAAGGACACTCAGTTGAAAAATTTTAAAGAAAACTTTTCGTAATGTTCCGCACCAATAGAGATTTAGCATCAGGAAAACCGTTCGAGTTGTATTATTTCTCACAATTAATCGCAAATCAATGCAAAGAAATTTCATCAAAAAATATACAATGTTTGTCAAAACAGAAAAAAAAACAAAAAAATATTTTACTTCTTTCAATAACGTTTAAACTCCAAAAATAAACCCTGTTACAGATTATTTAAACACACTTGGTCACGCATATTATGCAGTTGCATTATATTAGCATCAACAATAATCATGTTTTATTCCATTCCCGCGATGGCCTTTTCCTCCGTTACAACCGTGAAACCTTCGTACGACAAATGTAAAACATTCCTCTCATGGAGGTGGCATTTTCATATGACAAATGTCGACGTAAACCTTACCGCGGTAAATTCTACGCATCATGACCTAAGTCGTACTTCCGTCATACATAATTTTTTGTGCGCGAATAGTGCCCAGTGAGCGAGCAAATTAAAATGGTTAAAGCTGTACGGTAGCAATATGCAAATTTTTGCAACATGAAATATCCTACGTAATACACTGTATCCGTGAGAAAAATCTGCATATTGCTACAGTACAGCTTTAACCATTTCAATTTGCTCGCTCACTGGGCACTATTCGCGCACAAAAAATTATGTATGACGGAAGTACGACATAGGTCATACGAAGGTTTTACGGTTGTAACCGAGGAAATAGCAATCACGGAAACGGGTAAAGTTTTAAATATAATATTTTAGCAGCTTTTTAAAACTACTTTCAACAAAACATAAAATGAGTATGTAAGATTTGAAAAAAATTAGTTAACAAAAATTTTTAAAAATATAATTTACAATACTCTTTAATCAATCAAAAAAGAGCACAAAAATAAGGCCTCCGTTATTTCAGGGCGGTGCTTCGGAAAACGTCGTGGTCGTGATGTTTCTCAAAACTAACATCACGACTGAATTAGGAACACTTAACAGAATATAATTACCGCTTTAGCTACCGATTTCTCCCACTTTATGTGATTATCCATGATACCGTAAAGCACGAGTAGGCGACTAACAGTCCCACAGTTATTCACAGCCTCTAGCCAACGGTCAATAAACCTAAAAACAAAACGATGGGAGTAAACGGTGAAAAATAAAACAATGAATATTTTTAACCTTATAATTATTAATTATTATAAATAAACAAAATTATTTTAAAATAATAATACTTATTGCAACTGTAGACTACTGGTTCGGCTTCTGGATCCGGGGTAACTCTCCCTGAGCTTTCCGGATCTTTTTTCACGAACTCATCTTTAAGGTACCGAGATTCTACACCGTTGTAACATTGGAGGAAACATTCTTTCTGAAATTAATATTTTTATAGTAGCAGTCATGTGTTTCGCATTATTTTTTTAATGTTGATTTTTGTTTATAACTTTTATAACTTGTTTTCTTTGTATTTTAAACCAAAAACAGACAAACCTAACATAGCCTGACAAACATAGGGTTTTTGGTCAGGTTCGCCAGGGGGGCACCCCTGTTGAAAGGCCAAAATTTTTAAGGGGAGGGGTCCCGACCCTCCTGGCTTTTTAGCGGGAGAGTCGACCCGGGGTGCGAGATTTCAAATATAGGGGGACCCAGGCTTAGGGAAGATCCGATTTGTTAACAATTTTTTTAAATCAGTAATTTAACTGTTTTTAGGTCCAAAATATTGAATTTTAAACATCAAAACAATAAAACGTGTATTTAAACACTGTTTTTACTAAAAACCGTAAATAAAACATATACTTGTAAATTGGGTGGGAGAGGGTGGGGCGGGGGGTCGGCTTCGCTAGGGAGGTCAGGTCGGACCGCTTTCGAGCTTAAGGGGGGAGGGGTCGGGAGGAAATGAGGCGGGAGGGGCGAGGGCGCCCTGAAATTTTTCTAGAAGGGGGTCCGAAATTTTGGCTCCAGGGAGGCTTTGGGTCTCATCTCATTCTTTAGTGTTTGGCGACAAACCCAAAAATCTGACCGAATTATCATAAAAATCCAGAAACGAAAATCTATTATTTTATCTAAATTTAGACAAAATTTAATTGCTAACCTTAGTATTTAATTTTTTAACAGTTAGCCCGCAAAACTTTTCTTGAACATCGCAACCCAAAAAAATCGTTAAGCTTTCCACTTCCGGTTCATTTCTCGGTTTTGTAAAAAAAAAAACAATTGGGCGTACCAAGGTGTCCACGTCCTTGGCGGCGTGAAGTCTGGTGACCCAGTCTTCGAAATTGCACTGGACTCCTCCCAGACCCCCGTCGCGAATCTGGATTTCTGTCTCCTGGAGCTCCTGTTTGAACGTTTCCACCAAGTCCTCGGCCTCTTCGAGATCTTCGCTCGCACGCTCATTCATCCTGTCGAATTGCAACATTTATAGTAAATAAATCTAATATAATTCGTGTGTCCTTGATTGCTTTTTATTTAAGGTCGAAAAAATTATTGTTTACTGGTTACGGGAAGTTACGATAGAGTTTTTGAATGTTTATATAACATAATGATAATTAATATTTAGAACACTTATCAAAATTTTTATTTGTAATTTTTAATTTAATTTTTGATTTGTAACTGAAGTTCATTCAATCTGCTGACAATGATTTTCCACGTACCTTTACTGTAAAAATAGTAAACTAATTAGTTTTTTCCTATTTAAAAAATTTACAAAATAGGAATAGAATAAAATAAAAACAGCAATGGGCAGGAATAGGAGTGAGAATAATAAAATAATCACTTGGCTAAATGTCCGTAAACAAGCTCCACTTCTTTCAGTTTCTGTTTGAGATTCTCTTTAAGCTGGGATTCCCGAATTCCACGAGAATCCAAGGCGTCTAATAGTGCTTTCACGTCATCTAGCGAGTCGTAAGACATCCACAAATTTTGCCCATAATGAGGGGCCCTGCAATTAAAAATCTATTAAGGTAGAACAATACAGTTACAAAAATTTGACCAATTTTCCCCAAAACATGTACTCGGGGGTTTTCGGAAGTCCTGACGACGAATCCGACCTCGTGCCATTGAGCCACCAGGACTGTGCTGACCTTTGGGCAGCACCTAACGGGCCTACGGGTTCCACTACCACCTAAACCTGGTTGCTGGATCTTTTCTTTTATAGAAATGTGTACAGCGTGGCATGGCTAGAGTGTTTGTTGTTGTACGTCGGCAACACATGGCAGTTTTCCATCTAGCAAACCAGTGGACAAATACAGCTCTAATGTGTGTGAAGTTTGTACCACTGGCCTTGCAGGAACACCTATACTGACCATGTACGACGTTTTATAGTAAGATCAATATTAGGCGCGACTTAAAAAATCCTTTAGACAAAGACCTCGGAATGGGTGAACACTGCATGTAGTGAACACTCTAGCGGTAAAGGTTGCCAACATCGTTATTAATGTTGGACAAAGAGTCTTAACCATAGGGGTGAAACATTTTCGCCCCTCCTGGCTTGTCTTAGCGCCTGCCCTTTGCATAATCTGCATAGGGAAGATAAGTTTCAGGTTATCAACAACAACAACAACGAATCCGACCTCCGTTTTTCAATTCGATCCACCGGGGGGCATTAGGGGAGTTGCGACCCCCCCCTTGGGGGGGCATTTTGACTATATATCGGTTTTACCTCAAAACCACCCCTCAAAACAGGTACTCGGGGTTGAATACAGTATTGAATAATGAACAATTTTTTTTTTTTAAAGCTGAAGCGGGCCGGCCATGGATATTCCATATTACCGCCTACCACCCTATATCAGCACTGTTGTTGATGTAGAATGTTAGTCAAAGCCCCACCTCTATTAGAGGATTTTAGGGATTAGATGTGAGGTTATATTTAATAATGCAGAGAGAACAATAAAAATAATAAAAATAAAAAAAAAATATAATAAAAGGACTATAAGCAAAAGTAAGAAGAGTTTACCGGTTATTTAAGGTTAGAATATTTAAAGGTTTATAGGTTTATTTAAGGGTTTAAAGGTTTAAAGGTATAAAGGGTTTAAAGGTATAAAAGTATAAAGGTTTTTTTACCTTATTCCAGTCTGTTTATTTGTTTGAGAAATTGTATTGTCTTTCGGCATTCAGTGGCAGATTTAAATAATGTTTGTTTTAATGTTATTGTTGAGTTAGGCCATATAATCCTTCGAACATTGCTTGTAGCTTGACACTTGCAAATCATATGCCGAATAGTTTCTTGATAGTATCCGCATATGCATTGGCTTGAAGTACTTTTCCCAATTTTCGTAAGAAATTGTTGGCTGGAAAGGAATTCATGCGTAATTTTAGGATAATGATTTGCTCTTTCCGGTTTAAATCATGGATCGGATCGTTTTTCCGGTTTCTTGTGGGGAATGCTCTTGCTAAAAGTCTTGCCGTTTTAGATTTACTGTCTAATAGTTGTATTTTCCATAGTTTATTTGAGCCTTGTTTTAATACTGATTTAATTGTTTCAAAAGGAATCGTGAGTTCTGGACAATCAGATGTGGCACTTTTGGCCAATAAATCCGCATATTCGTTGCCTTCGATTCCGAGATGTCCTTTTACGAATTGGATTACTATTTTGGTGATTGGATTATTGGGCGTTGTTAAAAACAATTGGAAACCGGTGATGCATGTATTGCATAAGGTAGTTGGAATTTGATGACCTTCTAGTGCACGCTGAAGTGATAATATGGATGATAAGCTGTCAGAGAATAGAACTATCTGGTCTATGTTTTCTGGAATTTCATTTGTGAGAAGCTTGTGTTGTAGTTGCTGAGTGGCTATAATTATGGCCTTCATTTCTAAGTCTGATATGTTCCATAGTGGGAAAAGTTAAAAATTAAAAAAAAAAACATTTTTTGAGGTTAAAAATATTGCCCAGGGAGACTCGAACCTAGAGCCCCGGGATACCGAGTCCGACGCTCTAACCACTCAGCTACTGCTCCGTCTGAGCATTGTTTCTTAAAAGCCAGTTTTAAACAAACGTTTGAAAATGTAGTTTCCCGACGTCATATCAAAAAATATAAATGAAAGTTCAGTCATTTGATAGGAATCAGTTTGTTCCCAACTTGTAACACAGCAGGTGCACCATAATTCCGAGCCAGTTTTTAAATTTTTAACAAAATTTCTACTATTACTTCTTTTTATTTTTAATTTTAACAATTTTAGCAATAAAACGAAATTAAATAACTTCAATAGTAGGGATTTCACTGAAAATTTTTGTGGGCATGTGCATTTGGTGTATATAACTTAAGTTTAACTCTGGTTCTGTTAAATTGGGAAAAACTGTTTTAAAATGCCTTTTTTCAACGAAGCATATCTCGGCGTGGAATAATCTACCAAATTGGTTAAGGATACCGAACTGACCGGAAAAAAATACCCTTTCTCCCAACATATAGTTTGCTTCTGTCCGTCCGGTACGGCACGAGTTATATTCAAAAATCGACAGGGTATCCTAACTGTATCGTTCCACCTTAAATCAAAATTTTTAAATCACTAATTTGCTAACAAAATCTTATCAGTGATTGAATAAAGATTTGTTTTTGTTGTTTTTAATAGTTTTACAGCTTATGTAGGCCATATATTATTAATTCTAGCCTACCGTCTAAAAAACTATGCCAGCACTTTTGCTGAGATATATTTTTCGCTAAAGCGGTAAAGCCCCACCTTCCAGAAAAGAATTTTAAGAAAAAGGATGTAAAATTTGTTGCTTAAAAATAAAAAAAAACTTACGTGGATTCTTCAGGGCTATCTGGTCTAGGAGGAAGCGCTTGGGGCAACTTATTTTCATCTGTTTCCACCTTTGTAGAAGCTTTAGGATCTGTTTGCTTTAAATTAGCATCTCCGCCACTAGACTGACAACAGTATTCAATGTACTCTCCTGCCCAACCCTTAAAATTAGCGACTTTTATTTTCACAAAATCACAATAATTATTAGTGATGAACAGTTCCGGCGGTTCCAGGCAAAATTTGGAATTCCGGTTACAGTTCCTGTTCCGGATTTTGGAAAATCTCAATTCCGGTTCTGGTTTCGGTGTTCTGGGGGTTTCGCAGTTTAATAGGCAGCTCCGGATCCGGGTTCCGGATGTTCTGGAAAAAATATGGAATTCTGGTTCCGGTTTCTGTTCCGTATTTTTGGAAAATCTTAATTCTGGTTCCGGTGTTCCGGGGGTTCCGCCCATCACTAATAATCAGACCTGTGCACTGCCGCCCCCGGGGTTTTATTGGGGGGGGGGGCAATTCAAAAATGGCGTGGCACGGGGGGCAAATTTTTTGAAACGGGGGTAAGGGCAATAAAACGGGAGTGGGGCAAGCAGGAAAGAAAGAAAAAAAGAGACAAAAAAACGAAAATAAGGTAAAAATAGGTCTAAAATGGCTTAAAATGCATTGAAATAGGCTAAAAAAAACTGCAAAAATTTCACGATAATGGCGTCATCATATGCCAAAAATGGCGTCATAATTTTTGGGTACTTCTTCTTTTTTGGGCGAGGGGGGAGCAATAAAACGGGTGGGGCAAAACCTTCAATAAAGCGAAGGGGAGGCATTTCCAGACCGTGCACAGGTTTGAACTCTGAATAATTATTGATTAAATAACAGCTACAAAAGTTTTTAAAAAACAAACCATTAATTATAGGTCGTAAATGTAAAAGCGATTGAAATTTTTAATCATTATATTACATCATTCTAAAACTTTCTAAATACACTTTTTGTTCCTAATTTTAAAATATTACATCTTTCTCAAACTTTCTAAATACACTTTTTGTTCCTAAATTTTAATAACACTTAATTACACAAATCAATTAATTACAATTAAATTAATCACAAACTAATAAATTACAATTAATTAATAACACAAATTACCCGCTCCAAAAATATCCCGGGCGTCGATTTGCCGAAGAACCAGTATCGTGTGTGATTTCGATCGCAGCCGATCGGCTGTAATCGTTGTGCAGATCTTAGGGATACCGAAGCTTCCTAAAAGCCACAAATTAATATAGTTATTAGTGATGGCCAGTTCTGGTTCCGGATGTTCCGGCAAAATTTGGTATTCCGGTTCCGGTGTTACGGAGATTCCGCAGTTCAGTTCCGCTCATCACTAATAGTTATTGTTTGCTTAAAAATGAATTGTCAAATGATTGATGGTTTGTTTTCAATTAATAAATGGCAAAATATCCTTTGCTTAAAAACCAAGTCAAGATTACTTTGCTTCTCCACAATCGCCTGGACAGTATAGTTACACAACAAACAGAACACGCTAAAAAAATTTTTTACGCGTTCACTTACCCAATAGTTTTTTGTTGCATAAAAATAGGAAAAATGAAAATGTTAAAGAGCTATACACCTAATTGTTTTTTTAATCATTTCACATTGGAAAAAAATTTACTTCGATTTAATTTATTGTTTTTTACCATTATTTGCATAATATAAATAACAATTTATGTCCACCCATCCATTAAAAAAATTTTTTTTCATGTATACAAAATTTTTGCACAGCAGCCTATTATTCATTTTTATTCCTATTTTAGTTTGAAATTTAATTTGTGGCAAATCGTCGTTACTACAGCAAAATGAGCCACTGTCATTATAAAATACACGTGACTGCGACTGTAGTTAATAGGGTCCTGTTTTAAATTAAAAATGGGCCACAGGCAACACACACATTGCTTTTATACGAACTGTGACTATAGATGTTTTTTTGGGGGGACAGAGGGGTCCACGTCCACCCTCCCCTAGAGCCAAAATTTCGGACCCTCCTAGAAAAAATCCAGGCCCCCTCTCCCCCAAAGCTCGAGAGCGGTGCGGCCTGACCCCCCCCCGCTCCCGACCAATTTAGAAGTATATTTTTTGTTTACTGTCAAAAACATGGGTTTTTTTAGTTAAAAACAGTGTTTAAATACACTTTTTATGGCTAAATAGGCTGTTTTAGTATATAAAATTCAATAATACACCTAAAAACACTTAAATTATTGATTTAAAAAAACTTTGTAAAAGAATCGGACCCCCCTGACCCCCCTTAATTTAAAGTCTCGCACCCGGGGTCGACCCCCCCCAGCTAAAAAAGCCAGGGGGTCCGGACCCCCTCCCCTAAAAAATTTTGGCCTTTCACCCGAGGGTGGACTTAGAACCCCCCTAGCGGACCTGACCAAAAACATCTGACTGTGACCTATTTTGCTGTAGTAACGTTAACGACAACATACCAAAAAGCGGCGCTCCACTGCCTCCCGATGGGCTGTTTTGGCAGCCTGTTCCGCCTCAATTTTCAATCTCTCTTTTTCCCGCTTTTCTTCCTCCGCTTTGCGCTCTTTCTCCTGGGCCGCCCAAATACGGCGGTTTTTAACGATGTCCGAAATGGAAGTGCCGCCTTCTTCTCCCTCTTCCCCCGGCTTGCTTTCATCCGTGTTTGCATCGTTAGTTTCTGCATCAAATAAATATAATGGGGTATTGTAGTAATCCTTATTTTAGTAAAAATTAATTATAAAACTTTTAGTAATTTAAAATAAAATTAAAACTTATTTATAAAAAGTTAGTAGTTTTTGCCTGTCTGGCAAAAACAGTTTCGGAGTTTTAAGCCGCCCACTTGTCTAGCCTGGATCACGGGGACTTGGGAGGAATGCAAAGTCCTTGCCAAGTCCCCGGGAATCATGACGTGAACTAGAGGGTATTTAAGCCGAAGATAGGTTTCTGGAGATATAATTTATATTTTACCAGATATTAGAACGTTTAAAATAGCTACTCCAGACCCATCTCCGGTCAAGACTTCCGAAGCCCTTCCTGCCAGACTGTGAGAACTCCCCAGAAGTTCTCCTTTTCCAGACTTAGAAGGGTTAAGAAGACAGAAGCCCACGGAAGTCTGTGCCCCCACAAGGCCTAATTGTGGGTTGTATTGACGTGTGTCTGTTATAGAGACGTTTGCCTGGTCACTTCCACACGACTTAGTAAACACACAGCACACACACCAGACGAAGACTTTGTAACGTCCTTCCACAAAACTAACCACCGAATAGGGCCTTAAGAAGAAACAGAACTACCAAACGGGACGTTACAGCATTACTTATGAAATAAAAGATAATAAAATTAGCAATTGTTAAAACATTATATAAAAATAACCTGAAAAATTAAAAACCATAAGGGCGGGAGAGCATATAAGTAGACAGAAAACATCCTACCGGATTTTGAGCCTTACAAAAATTGAACTTTTAGGCTTTTGATTGAATTTACAAGCAACAATCGGAAAGTAAATCAACAATAATCAATTTTACAAAAGAACACATTGTATTTTTCTGATATTACATTGTATTTTAGTGAATCTTTTAAAAGTAAATAAGTAATTATTCTCAATTTTATAACAAATTAAAATAATTTAAATCTTGGGTACCGGTACTGGTAAAATATCAATACGGATAAAGCAGAAATAAAACAAAATACCAACCAGGTTGATTTGTCTTATCAGTGGTTTCTTTGGGCTGTCCAGCAGCCTTCTTTTTTCGTTCAAACTCTTCCTGGTTTTTTTCGTAAAGCATCCTGTTTCGTTCTTTCCTATAAAAGCCACACTATACTAATTATAATCTGCTAATATCCAAAATAATACTAAATTTTTATACACATATTAAAATTTTTGCTAATATCTCTAGTAAAAAGGACCAAGCAAGAATTAATCTCTTAAAGATCTAAAAAAGTGAGAAAAAAAATCAGGTGCACCTAAAATTCGAACGTCTATCTGTAAATTAGTTAGTACTAACTAGTAACTTATAATAACAAACTTGCCAGGCTTTGGTAAAATTGGCACTTTGCTCTTCCTGAAATTCGTTTACTGCATAGCTACAAAGGAGTCGATTTACCAGGGCTACCAACACTTTGAGTTGGTCTGTAGGCGGAAGTTCGTAAAACTCCATCTGCTCCAGTTTGGCCAAGATGGCTTTGTCCTAAGATGAGAAAAACAATATAACAATTAGGGTCACAGTCTAAACATAGGTGGGTAGAGAAATTAGCATACACGAGTATGGACCAGCAAGCTAGGGAGGGGGTGGGTGGCTACCCCGGGAAAATAGCCCTTTGAAAGCTAGGAGGGGGATCCAGGAGGGAGGTCCGTACCCCCCTAGCTTTTTAGAGGGGGGTTGGCCTGAGGTAGACCAGTTTGAAATCCAGAGGTGGGGGTCAGAGGGGTCTGGTTTCCTAACAAAGTCACATTAAATCATTTATTTAAGTTTTTTAGCACTAAAATAAAATTTTATATACTAAAATACGCTATTTATGTGTGAAAAGAGTACAAAAGTACCGTTTTTATTACAAAACCGTGTTTGCGACAGTAAGTTTTGACCTAAATTTATACCCGAAATTTGTCTCGGAAGGGGGAGGGGGTCGACTTAAAATTCCATAGGGGAGTAGAATGTCAAAATTTAAAAATTTTGGGGGGAGAGGGGCCCTTGATTTTTTTCTAGGGGGGATCCGAAATTTCGAGGCTAGGGGAGTGTGGACCCCCCCTACCTCCCCCTATGCTCATGTATAGAAATATTAGGAGATGGGGTAATAAATTAAATATAATTTTATTGTAAAATTTTATTTTTATAATTGGGCTCGTAAATTAAGTTACCATTGTGTTCTAATATCTTATATTTTTAATCTTGCTGATTTATTTTGATTTTGATACCCATATTTTAAAATCTTATGCACAATAACGAAGTTTTCTGCTCTGTGCTAAATTTCCCTGATCTCCCTGATAAAGCAATATGCTCTGTTTTTATACTAGCTCCCGCTTTATCGTTTAAATTTTGGGGGGAACACCGCCTTATAGACCCTTTTATTGGGGTATGTATTTTTCCACAAATAAACTCTTAAAAAGACCACTGAAATAAATTCTTAAAACTGTAATGAAGTGATTCAAATTTTAGAAAACTATCCGACTTAAGGCTGGTTCATACTTATGAAAAAACGTCCTTTGGACAAAGTCCAAAGGACAAATACAGCGTATAAACGTATGTAAAAACGTCTTTTGGACTTTGTCCAAAGGACGTTTTTACATAAGTATGAACCAGCCTTAAACGTCTCCTCAGTCACAATCAGATAATGTCGATGGAAAAAAGATAACACAGCATCTTTGAACTTAAATTTGCATATTAGAGTGTATGATATGATAAACGTATATGATATGATAGCGTATGATAAACTAAAACATCCAACTGACAAAATAAAATCATTTAAAACGGAATTAATCGACAATAATAAAGTATGAAAATGTTTAAAACTCGTCATTTTCTTACCAATTCTAAAAATTCTTCACTGTCGTCGTTTTCGTCACTTTCATCATCGCTGATATCATTGGGATCTTTTAAGGAGTCGGAGTTAGTGGGAAGGAAGCAGAGTCGTGTCAGTTCACCGGCCGTCCCTTTGTTCACGTTGAAGCTAGACAACTTGCACCACCACAATTTGTAATCCTAGAACCATAGCAGGGTGCAATGATGGCGTAGCCAAGATTTCGAAAAAGAAGAGGGTTGCCTTTTATACAAATTTTTCGAAAGTAAAGTTAGTGGGGATTGTACTACAAATTGTTTAAATACGATTAAAAAACATATTAAAGCATAAATCATTTCGCGTTTAGCGTGAAGTCATTATTTTCGCTTTTATTTTTAGTGTTTTTTAAAGATAAATTCCAAAAAAATTTAGGTTTAAAAAAGTATAACATTAATCGCGTGGCAGCGCGAAAACTTCTTTTACCACTGAAAACTATTGTAAGAAGGTATATTATAAACGTCGAGCGTTGAACGGAGCAAAGCGCTAGAAATTTTTTTAAACTTCTCTGTGAACCCCCAACTTTTTACCTCAGCCAATCCGAATAGTGGGGGAGGGGTTGCCATCCCTGCAAACCCTCCGGCTAGGCCCTTGGATTCGAGAAAAGCTCAACAAACTACCCCGCGGTAAATATCAACTTTAAACTAAAGTAGGTCATTTTGTAAAACACAGCCAATTATTAAAAATGAAATAAAAAAACAACAGCAAATCTTAAGCAAAAAATGACCAGAACCGTGGATACTTAAATAGTGAGCTCTTTAAAACATACATACCTTGGCAACTTCGTCTTGCAGGAGAGTTTGAAGCAACATCACCAAAATATCCCCAACGTAGCTAAAGCCCTTTTTTCCTGCGACCAGCGCTTCCATCAATTTATCTAAACAAATAGTTACATTAGAAGCCAATCCGTTTTATTGAGGTTAAGCCAACTACCAAAGCTTAAAAAAAAAACGCGAGAAAAACCTATAGATTTTAGTTCTGAGAGAATTAGTCTTTCCTATATTTTGAAAGTAGAATTAAAACATCAAACCGCGATGTATGTGTATGAATACTTATATATTAATCTCTATTCATGCACAAAACATACGAGCAGAAACGGCGACAGACGATTTTTCATCTGAGTGAAGAAGCTCATTGAAACATCGTAAGAATTCCGCTACCATTACAGCATTCCTAAATTTAGAATATTTCTTAGGATACTCTATATATTTCAATCAGTTGAGACGAGAATGAGTAAGCAATAAAAGGCAAGGATAAGGCTTCGTGGAATCTGTGTACAAGTAGTATTTAGCAGACCTGTGCACGGTCTGAAGATGCTCTCCCCCCGCGCAGAAAAATGAAAAAGTACCCAAAAATTATGACGCCATCATTGCGAAATTTTCGCAGTTTTTAGCCTATTTCAATGCATTTTAAGCCATTTTAGACCTATTTTTACCTTATTTTAGCTTTTTTGTCCATTTTTCCTTCTTTTTTTCTCTGTTTTTTTCTTTCTGCCCCGCTTGCCCCCCCCCGTTTCAAAAAAGTTTCCCCTCGTGCCCCCCTCGTTTTGGAATTGCCCCTTAATAAACCCCCCCGGGGGGGGCAGTGCACAGGCCTGGTATTTAGTCTTTATTGAGCAAAATTATTTTGACGGCCGATAATTTAGCAATTGCTATGAATAATGCATGAGCATAACCAGGGGGTAGCTGAGCTATTTGAAACACCCCCAAAGCCTTAAAAAATTCGCTGAGTTCAACAATTAAATTACCAGTCAAATATCGTTGTGTTGATGTTTAAACGTCCACCGCGCCCCCTTGTAAATTTAAGAACAGCACGCTTTGTTAAAAATTTTTTTTACAATAAAAATAAAACAATAAAATAAGTGAAGTTACCCAAAGGATTCATTTCCCAAACCTTCCGGAATATCCACTAGTTTTGGGTTTGGCAGAGCTTGCTTATTATCTAATTCAACATCTTCCAATTTCTAAAGGATTATTTTATTAAATGTACTTACAAAGTAAAGTATTTACAGTAAGGATGCTAGTTCGCCACTATTTTTATTTTTTTGCCCAAGAGAGCCAAAGGGTGTGTTTATTCCAGCCATTTTTAAAAATTCACGACACAATCAATTTCTTTTTGCATAAACACTGGACAAAATGTTTTTTACGGATGGAACAAACCTTTGTGTTACTCCCTGAATACTCAATAAAAATGTGGATTTATTCTTTAAAATCAATGTTTTTAAAATGTTTTGATTTGGACATCGGACCACCCTGACCCCTTCTAGATTTGGAGTCGCCAAAATTTTTTTAACCAAATTAACGTTTTTAAGTAAATTTTAATTTATTTTTAGATTAAATTTTTTTATTAGCTTGTTAGCATAAATTAATACAGTTACAGTACCCTTTTAATTTTTAGTAATTCCCTTCTTTGTTCTTTCCGTTGTTCTTTCAGCTTTTCCTTTTTCTCTTTTTTATATTTTTCACGTTCTTCTTCTGTCATATTCTTTCTATAAATATTGCAAAAAAAGGCTTCAATCAAATACACCGCAACCTTACATAAAAAAAGACACGATTAAAATGAATGAAGTGACCTCCTTGGAATTTTATTCATCTTGCTCTTAAAAAAATAAAGGCCTTCTTCTCCTCCTCCAAAATTTACAAACACTCAAAACCTCACCTCCTAATTCCAACTTAACCCTCAACCTTCGTTAGGGAAAGATTTGTAATTATTTTGTAAAAATTTGTAAAAAAATATTCATTAAATTTTTTTTATAAAAAGTTGAAAATTCAAAGATTTGGAAACGTTTTGAAAAAGTTTAAAATAAAATAAAATTGCAGCTTAAAAAAATGAAATTAAAACATTAATTTATGCTTTCTGTAAAACTTACAACATAATCATTTCTCTAATTGACTGCTGTTTGGCTTTAACGTCCGCTCTAATCGTTTGATTTTTAATGGTATCTATTTGAGCTGCAGTTAAAGCTGTAGCCGCTAACTTAATCTAAACAAATTACAAAAATATAAAAACACGTTAAGAACTAAAATAAAACAGTTTAAAAATTCGTTCAACGGTGCTGTTTAAAATAGCATTATGAATTGATTTTTTTTAAATCTATTTATGGCGCTAAAACAATTCGAAAAAAACATGAAGGGATTTAAACAATTTACCCATATATGTATACAGTAGTATCAAGAATATATAACACAAGAGAATGTTCGACTGTACATACACTAAGTTTTTGACCCAGATTCTGAATTCGTGTCGCAAAGTCGCATGTTTGAATTCGTGTGCGACTTTTCTAGCGAAAATCCGTCATTTATTGCTAGTTTTCCCGCGCTGCGATTTTTAACACAGTGTTAGTTTCCTCGCAGTGGGGACTGCGACTTCTAGTGCACTTTATACTGCTTTATTCGCACTGCGATTATTTTCGCACTGCAATTATTTTTGCACTGCGAGTCTGGCTGCGCAACAAAAAAATACAGTCGCTGTTAGTCATTTTCAATGGAGTAAAACACTTCAAAACCTGTTTTATTTAATTTTAAAACAATGGAAAGTTATTTTATTTCATTAAAATAATAAGTTTTAACATCTTAAGGTAAAAAAACGACTTTTATTCATTTAAAAAACAAAATTTCCGCTCCGCTTTGTTTTTTTTGTTGTGCAGCCAGACTCGCAGTGCGAAAATAATCGCAGTACGAATAAAGCAGTATGGAGTGCGAAAGGAGTCGCAGTCCCCACTGCGAGAAAACTAACACTGTGTTAAAAATCACAGCGCGGAAAAACTAGCAGAAAATGAAGGATTTTTGCGAGAAAAGTTGCACACGAATTCGAAAGTGCGACTTTTCTCGCAAAATTTTGGTCAAAAGTTTAGTGTACAGTCGGACATTCTCTTGTGTTATACATTCTTGCTAGTATTAAGAGACTGGAAAATAATTTTGAATTGATTTTACACTATTTTTCTATAACAAGTTTTAAAAATTATATTTTTAACGTTAGATCAGTTATGCATTTTTAGATTGTAATATTAGAATAAAAATATAAAATAAATGATCATCAATAAATAAAATGATAATGATCGGTTTACTTGCGCGTGTTTTTGTCTTGAATGAAAATCTCTGGGGGCAGCGTCGGGCTTGCAATCTTCGTAAACTTTTTCCAACCTAAAAAAAGCATTTTAGAAATTCATTTTTTTATAAAAATTATGCTCCAAGAACTTTAAATTGTACATTTTTGGTCGTCTAAATTTCTTATTTTGCTAATATAACAAAAACACGAAATTTAAAATCTTTAAAATAACCATAATAACTACGAATGAATTTTAAACGAGTAAAATGTCACACGCGAAATAAAATAGAAGAATAGTATCAAAAATATTGTAGCAGTATAAAGATTTAAAACTGTATATCAAAAAATAAATACGTTAAAAATAACTATTATTATGATAACAAATTAAATTTATTTTGGTTTCCCACAACCAAATACTGACAGAAAAAAGGCAATAGGCACAAATTAATCTTTAAATATGGCTAATCTTCTTAACAAAAAGATATAGAGCGATATGATCGACTTCTGCAACAATTTATCTTTTCCTTGGGTGCTTATACTTGCGTAAACATTTTCTCGCTATCGCATGTATATTTAACAAAATTGTTTGAATATGCAAAGATCAATTAAAACATAAGTTTTATTAGGGTTTTTTTAAAAGTTTATCATAAAAAATCTTTATTATTAAATTAGCAAGACACAAAAGTCCTGTACCGTTTAATAATCGCTTCGGTTCTCAATTGGATCATTGTGGCTTGACTTGGACGGCGATGAACAACAGGATTTGCTCCACTTTTAACACCGAATTTCTATAAAAAAACAGTTATTTTTATTTTAGTCATTTGAGTTATTTTGGTCAGTTTTTCACTATCAATTTTTTCTTTCAGGTTTTGATAACGGTAGATGATACTCAAATAACATAAAAAAATATTTTAATATTTTATTTATTTATATAAAGTATCTAAAATATGAAGAATTTAGCAGACCTGTGCACGGTCTGGAAATGCCCCGCCCTCCCCTCCCGCTTTATTGGAGGATTTCCTTCCCCCCGCCACAAATAAAAAAGGACCTCAAAATTATGACGCCATTTTTGACCTATGACGACGCCATCATCATTGCTAATTTTTTGCAGTTTTTAGCCTATTTTAATGTATTTTAAGCCATTTTAAACCTTACCTTATTTTTGTTCTTTTTTGTCCCTTTTTTTCTTTCTCCCTTGCTTGCCCCCCCCCGTTCCAAAAAAGTTGCCCCCCTATCGTTTTGGAATTGCCCCCTCCCAAATAAAACCCGGGGGCAGTGCACAGGTCTGATTTTATTTTAAGTAATTAAAGAAACCTACATCAATAGAAGACTGTTTATTGAGATGTTTAAGACTTGATTTACGTTCCATTTCGGTTTTTTTTACTTCACCAAGGGGCAATAAATCGTCATCTGAATCTTCCAAACTAGAATATGGCTCAATAATTAATTATACTGATTAACATACGGGAAAATATTTTAAATGCAAAAAAAGGTTTGGGTAAATAAACTATAGTTGGCAAGAAACTACAATTTTATATATAATTTGTTTTAGTGTTATGTGTTGCCTTTTTGTATTATTGCATATTTATGCTGTATAAAAAAGGACAAGGTGTAAATCTGGAGGAAGAGAGAAGGGAGGAGTGTTTAATTCATGTTTAACCCGAATACGTTTTTCTTAAAATATTTTAATAATTTAAGATATTAAATCCAATTATAACTTTTAAAAAATGAAGCAGCATTAAGTTTTGGGGTTTGTGAGGATTTTTTAGATATATGAAGACATAGCATAGTATACCTGTACTAGTATAGTACTTGGATAATAATCACATGTATACATATCATTATTTTAAACCTAACACAGAAAATAACAAAATAAAGAACAAAATATTTTCATTTCAAAATTTTAAAATAACCTTTTTAAATATTATTCAATTTCAATAACGTTACTAATAATCTAGTACGGTAAAAATATTACATAGTTTCCGCCTTTGATTCAACCTTCTTTCTTTTAGGGTCCAACGTCTTCCTAGCTTTGTTAGGTGAATTTTTTGAACTTTGTCTGAAAAAAATCCATAAAAATATTAATGATAATTAATAGCTTTGGTTTTTATCTGCAACAGTCTAGGTTTTCAACCCGTTCACGTAATAACCTTTTCTCCGGTTACCACGGTAAAATCTTAACACACGGTGGTGGTATCTTTTTATGACCATTGTGGTGCATAAGCTTCACCGCGGTTATCTCTACGTATCACCAAGGTTATACCTAGCTAAAACTTAAAAGCTGCGAGAAAAGCTTGCTACGTACGCAGCGCACAATTATTATAATTATTATTTATTATACTATTATTGCTTTTTAAACATAATGGCAAAACTAAATTATTAACTATACTAATTGGAGGAATGATTGATAGTTACAATAAAAAACATAAGGCTTAATGTCAGATTGTTGTTAAAGTTTAAAAAAGTAATATAGAAAGTCACTGATTTGATATTTCAAGTTTTCAGGTTTTCTTCCCATAGTCCGGTCAGACTTATCCGACAGATGATTTTTTATTACTTAAATTATTGTATAAATTGCAATATACATCAAGGGTTTTGCGCGGTTTGTCATTCAGACAAAATAACGGCACAAATGTTTTAAAAAATAATAATTTACTGTAGCTTAAACCATTTACTTACCTGTGTAGAATTGCCATGGCCTGTTTTTTTCTTGCAATGCTTAATTGATGCGTCGAAATCTTAGGCGCGGGGACAAAATTATCTTCATCCTCATTTGTCAGGTCAATCTAAAAAAACAGTGAATTTTATTAATAAATACAATTATTATTTTAAACCGTACTTGAACAAAATCCATAACGAAGTAAAAAACTTTTTATTATTCACTTGAATCTCCTAGTCTAAATTTTTAGCAAACTGCTAAAAAAATTACAATAAACTAACATTATTGTCACGAGATCAACTACTTGTTGCCATAAGTGACCACGGTCCCGGAAGCTAGAAGGTGGTGGTTACCCGGGGTAAATAGCATTTTGATTGAATTCTAGGAGGGGAGTCCGGTGACCCATAACGAAGTAAAAGTCCGGTGACCCATAACGAAGTAAAAAACTTTTTTATTATTCACTTGAATCTCCTAGTCTAAATTTTTAGCAAACTGCTAAAAAAAAATTACAATAAACTCAACAAAATGTATTATTGTCACGAGATCAACTACTTGTTGCCATAAGTGAGCACGGTCCCGGAAGCTAGAAGATGGTGGTTACCCGGGGTAAATAGCATTTTGAGTGAATTCTAGGAGCGGAGTCCAAGGAGCGGTCCGGTGACCCCCCCCCTAGCTTTTTAGGAGTGGTCGATCCGCGGTGCAAAATTTTCAAATCTAGAGGAGGGGTCAGCCACGTGGGGTCCGGTGTCCGTGTGGAGAAAATAGTTTTAAACCATAAAAACTTTAATAATTGTTTTTATAGCATTTTTTTAGGACTTTATTGAATAAAAGCAATAATCTGGTATTAAAAAAAGGTGTAAAAACATGAATTCGTGCTTAAAATTTACCTTTTTGGAAGAAAATTTTGTATAAAAAAATAGCTAAAATTTTCTCGAGGGGGGAGAGGAGGGAGAATCAGAATACAGATTCTAGAAGGGAGTCAGGGGCAAAAAATTTTAAAAAATTTGGGTTACCTATGCTTGTTGGCGAAGCTCGTTCCATTTAATCTATATGTTTTTAAAGTTGGTAATAGTTATTTCTGTTGTTTGACCGTGTGATGAAATAAATATCACGCATAGATAAGAAAGTGGTGGAAGGGGTTCGGCATAGGTGTTTTTGGTCGGGTCCGCTAGAGGGGGGTCCACCCCCGGGTGGAAGGCCAAAATTTTTAGGGGGGTCCGGACCCCACTGGCTTTTTAGGGGGAGTCGACCCCGGGTGCGAGATTTCAAGTTTTGCGAGGGGGTCAGGGGGTCCAATTTTTTAGCAAAATTTTTTTAACTCAATAATTTAAGTGTTTTTAGGTCTAATATTGAATTTTATGTATTAAAACAGCCTATTTAGACCTAAAAAGTGTATTTAAACACTGTTTTTAACTAAAAACTGTGTTTTTGACAGTAAATAAAAAAATATACTTCCAAATTGGTCGGGAGGGGCGGGAGGGGGACAGCCTCGCTAGGGGTGGGTCGGCCGGACCGCTCTCGAGCTTTGGGGCGGAGGGGGGGCCTTGAATTTTTTTAAGGGGAGGTGTCTAAAATTTTGGCTCTAGGGGGTGGACCCCTCCGTCCCCCCCCAAAAAACACCTATGGGTTACGGTGGGATTCACCTGTCTGTTTTCAAAGTTTTGCCTCCTCCCACAGAAAAAAAAACCAAACTTTCCTTTCTTCAAATTTTTTAACGCTTGACCCTCCAAAATTTTAAATCTGACCCCACCCCCGCCCACTTCCCTAAATTAGAAATTTTTAAGTACCAATTTGAATTCCAAATTTTTTTCCAAAAACTTGAATTTCCATTCTTACACACTTTTTAAACCTGGATAGCACGTATTATTTCATAAAACGTATTATCCTAAAGAACAATTTATTACTTACGGTTTAAAAACATTTTTATTTTATCGAATACCGAACCCCCCCCCCCTCCAAAAAACACTTTAGATTTTAAGTTTTTTACTCCGAGTTGACCACCCACCATAAAAAGCCCAGAAATTGGACCCCCCTTTTCGAATTCAATTAGCGATTTACCCCTGTAATCATTTACCTATCCTTTTACCAGCTGGCTGGATCGTGTTCACCTCTAGGCTCCACGAATTTAATTTATATCTTCCAAATTTAAAAAGCAATTTGACCGTTTATTATTTTTTAATACTGTCCTTTTTGCATTATTTAGCCTTACATTAGTTAAAACTGCAAAATTAACTTACAATTTCAGGTCGGCCAAGGAAAGCCGATAAATTCTTTTGTTGCAATTTTAACTCCCGTTTTTCGCGCATTTTTTGTTCTTTCTTTTCCTTTCTTTCCGCTTCTTTAGTGGCTTTTTGTTCCGCCTTTTCTGCTTCTTTTTGTAGTCTCTTTTCCTCCTTTTCTATTTCTTTCCGCTGTCGCTTTTTTTCTGCTTCTTTCAGTTTTTTCTCAGAGACCTTTTTCTTTTTGAGATCGGATGCCGCTTTAGAGGCTTTCCGAGCACCAGGTGGCAGACCAAACGATCTAAACATGTTTATAAAAAATAAAGCTTCTGTTTCATCTCTGCAATAATAATAAAATCTTATCGTATGCAAGCTGAAAACGATTTTGATTTGGTTTAAAGGGCATTTTAAGACTTATTTAAGCACTTAATGTAAGAGGCCATTTTATTACAACTATATCTACAATAAAATTACATTTTAGTTACAAAAACAACAGGGAATTTTAAATTAACTTCAAAATGTTTCTACAATGTTGTCTTTTCAATTTTTTAGAAAAATTTACAATAATTTAAAAAAATGATAAAAAAACAATGCAAAAAATATATCAACACACCTACACGCCTTAGTGCCGATTTGGAACCCCAACGTGTTATGAATATTAAAAAACTAAATTTATTTTTTATTTTTTAAATTATTATTTTCGAGAGTCGAGGCCCTGGGCCGGGTTTGAAATGCCCCCCTTTTCGTCCCTAGCTTTATTGGAGGATTTGTCCTCCCCCCATTTTATTGCCCCCCGCCCAAAAATGAAAAAGTACCCAAAAACTATGGCGCCATTTTTGACCTATAATGACGCCATCAATAAAATTTTTGCAGTTTTTAGCCTATTTCAGACATAATTTTCACAATTTTACCTGTTTTTAGTTTACCTTATTTTCGCTTTTTTGCTCCTTTTTCCCTTCTTCTTTCTCCCCTGCTCGCCCATCCCCGTTTTATTGCCCCCCCTTTTAAAAAACTTGCCCCCCGTGCGCCCCCAATAAAGCCCCTGGGGGGAGTACACAGGTCTGAGTGATGGGCGGAACTGCAGAACCGGAATTGCATTTTACAAAAATCTGGAAGAGGAACCTGTATTCCGAATTTTGCACTGAACATCCGGAACCGGAAATGCCTATTAAATTGCGAAAGCTCAGGAACACCGGAACCAGAACCGGATTGAAATTTTCCAAAAATCCGGAATAGGAACCGGAACTCAAATTTTTCCCGGAACATCCGGAACTGCCCATTACTAATATTGTTAATTGAGACAATAACATACGTGGACAGGGGGGGTTGGGGGTTTTTTTTTGAGGGGGCGAGGGGTCGCGCTGAAGCGAGATTTTGGAGCTTGGATTCGGGCTGCTCGAGCTCGAGAGCGGTGGCTGCTGGAGGCTGTCCTCGACTTTGGTTTTTTTTCTGTCGGGTTTTTGTTAGTGTTTTCCTTTTTGGCTAATGGCTGTTTTTCATTTTTTGCTCTTTTTTGATTTTTTTTTTGCCCCTGCCCCCTTTGTCTGCCTGCGCTCGGGGTGGCTCCTAATTTGCTTGGGGTGGCCTAGGGCTATACCCCCTAAAAATCCCGATTATAGCCGACACCCCCCTAAAATTTGGGGGTACCCCAGATACCCCACCTCAAAATTTTGGGGGTCCCAGTACTAAAAATGGGGTATTTGAGGTATACCCCAAAAAAAATTTCGGGACACCCCCCCCCAAAAAAAAAAAAATCCGGAAGGCTGCCTACCTATGGACAATAATAACCAGTAACATTACCTTCTGATCGGTTCCGCATCCCCTTCGTCTCCTGATGAGGAAGAAGCCGTAGAGTCACTGAGTACGAGAGTAGAACTCGATTTTTGCCTATCTAAATCCGCATTGCTTTCCGATTTCTGCTCTATAAAATGTCATTTAACAGTTGTACAAACCTGAGCACTGCCCTCGGGGTTTTATTGAGGGGACAATTCCAAAACAGGGCGGGGAAGCACGGGGGGCAATTTTTTTTGAACGGGGGGCAATAAAACGGGGAGAAGCAGGAGATAACGAAAAATAAAGAAAAAAAAGAGAAAAAAAAAACAGAGAAAAAATGGAAAAGGGGAAAAAGGGATAAAAGCGAAAATAAGGTAAAATAGGTCTAAAATGGCTAAAAATGCATTGAAATAGGCTAAAAACTGCCAAAATTTCGCGATGATGGCGTCATTATACGCCAAAATTGGCGCCATAATTTTTGGGTATTCATTTTTTTGGAGGGGGAATAAACCGAGGGGGTGCAAATCCTAAAATAAAGAGGGGGGCCATTTTCAGACAGTGTACAGGTCTGGTTGCATATAATTTAACTAATATTTAAATGGTGTTAAATATTTAAATGATATCTATTGTGTTAAATGGTCCACAATTTTATTTTTGTTATTTTCCCAGTTGACTATATTAGGATCAAATATGATAAACAGTGAAGTGAAATTTGCAAACACTGAACTATTATCATTATAAGAAATTTTGTATTTTATTATTATTTTTTTCTTTAATAACATGACTAATATTTAAATATAAGTGTCATAATATGATGTAAAATATTTTCTATGGACTTTGCAAATGACAACAACAATTTTAAATTACCATCCTAAGAATAACTAATAAATCAGGGCCGGTTTAAGGCGGCGTGGTTTTTTAAATCATCATAATTAGGGATGCCATTTATTAACATTCGCGGAAACAGATTTTTGGAAACTTATATCCGCAGATGTAGAGGCAGATTTTTATTTTACACATTCTTACTATATCGTTTTTATTTCTAGAAAGCACTTAACCCATATCATCTGAGATGTTTTTGGTCAGGTCCGCTGGGGGGAGAGGGGGTCCACCCCCAGGTGGAAGACCGAAATTTTTTAGAGGCGGTCCATGGTGGTCCGGACCAGCCTGGCTTTTTAGGGGCGAAAATGTTTCACCCCTATGGTTCACCCCTTTCGAGGTCTTTGTCTAAAGGATTTTTTAAGCCGCGCCTAATATTGATCTTACTATTTAACGTCGTACATGGTCAGTATAGGTGTTCCTGCAAGGCCAGTGCTACAAACTCCACACACAATAGGGCTGTATTTGTCCACTGGTTTGCTAGATGGAAAACTGCCATGTGTGGCTGACGTACAACAACAAACACTCACACTCTGGTCAGGCCGGACCGTTCTCGAGCTTTGGGGGGAGGGGGCCCTGAATTTCCAGGGGGGGCATAGATGAACACGGTCAAAAAGCTAGGGGGGTGTGGGTGTTTACCCCGGGTAAATGAAATTTCAAAATCTAGGGGGTGGGTCGAACCTCCCTAGCTTTCTGGGGGGGTCGACCCAGAGGGGGGTCAGGTGGGGTCCGATTTCCGAAGCAAAATACTTTTAAACCATTAAAGGTTTAATAATAGTTTTTTATAATATAATACATTTTATTGAATAAAAAGCGATATTCGAATATAAAAATGATGTAAAAACATGAATTTGTGTTAAAAATTCACGTTTTTGGAAGAAAATTTAGTATAAAAAGTACTTAAAATTTTCTTGAGACGTGAGGGGGGAGTCTGATTTCAAAATCTAGAGGGGAGTCTGATTTCAAAATCTAGAGGGGGCTCAGGGGTAAAAAATTCGAAAATTTGCGAGGAGGGGGGCCCCTGGATTTTTTTCTAGGGGTCCCCAAAATTTAGAGGCTAGGGGGTTGGACCCCACCCTACTCCCCCTGTTCATTTATGGGAAGAGGTACGAAATTGTAGCTCTAGGGGGGTGCACCCCTCTGCCGGTCTGCCCTCTCCCCAAAAACATCTATGTATATCATTTTTCCATTAAGAAGGAGAAACAGAAAAAAAAACACGTTAATTTCATGCAAAAGCGTTTCATTGCATTTTTAAGCTTCTTTGTTATAAAACACAAGTGTTATTTATTTAGATTTTACAAGTTTATTTAGATCTTTGGTTGTGGAAAGGTCAAAAATCGATAAAGAATAGGCGTTAGGTAACTTTAGAAGTAAAAATAAGCTATATAAAACCTGCAGATGTGAGTTTAAATCCGCGGATGCCGATAGCAAATATAGTGCAGATCAAATCAATTATTATTAAAATAATAAATTTCAATCAACAAATTGCGATTTTAATTTTAAACACTAATTTAAAAACACTTTAAATTTTAAACACTAATTTGCAATTAACTTAAGTTACCGTCTTTAGGCGAAGTCTTTTGCTTGATTGGAGCCGTAATCGACGGAGTCCTTTTGACCTTGGCGCCTGAGCTAGAAGCCCCGCTGTTTCGCCGGTTCAAGAAAACAGTCGGGGTCTTTTGTTGGGTGGAAGGTCCGTTAGAGCGACCAGCTTCCGTCTTCTTGTTTGACGACGTACTACACTGGGCGACGTGTCCGTTAACCTGGCATTAAAACAATTAATAGAAAAATATCCCTAAAAGATTGACGGAAAAAATTTTCTTTTAAAAAGAAGCCTAATGCATGAATCTCACTATATGTATATGTACAAGTGTTGGGAAGTTCCGGTTCCGGGTTCTGGATTTTACGGGTGCAAAATTTTGAATTCCGGTTCCGGTTTTTGTTCCGGATTTTTTAAAAATCTCAATTCCGGTTTCGGTTCTTGTTCCGGATTTTTGAAAAATCTCCATTCCGGTTCTGGTTACAGTGTTCCGGGGGTTTCGCAGTTTTAGAGCCCATTCTGGTTCCGGACGTTCCGGGCAAAATTTGGAAATTCGGTTCTGGTTTCTGTTCCGTATTTTTAAAAAAATCTCCATTCCGGTCCCGGTGTTCCGGGGGTTCCGCAGTTCCGCCCATCACAAATATGTACAAAAGGGTTGATAACTGAAATTCTTAGCGTCACAATGGTATAAGTTTCGTTTAAACTAAATGTTTATTTTGTAAAGCAGTTAAATAATTTAGTACTCATATAAATTACAAGTTAAACCATTAAACTTTTAGAAATTGACGAGTGGATTTATTTATTTCAAATTCTAGAAGGAAAAGGACCGCCTAAACTTTTTCTGAGCAAGACTACACTTTTAAAGGTGGAATCAACAATCTGACTACCGTTGCATACAGACGCTTGTTTATTTATCCCCTCTCCAATTCTTATCAACTTGGTCATATTATGTTTGAAATAATTATATTTATTATTTATATTTGGAATTAAAAATTCTATGATTAGCGTGTGGTGAGGTGAGTTTGGCAATCCTTTAGGAGCTGAAAATTTGATTGAAGCTTTTGGCTTTTTTTATTTCTGGGCCCGTGTATGCAGAAATATGACTAGAGCTTTATGTCAATTTTTCGGAGGTCCATTTCTTAAAACTGACTGAAGCTGAAACCGTAAAATTTTAAATACGTACCCTATATATTTATGTTATGAAGATATTTTCACTATTTAGTACCAAAATTTTGCAAATACATCTTGGAATATTGAAGAGACCAATAATTCTAGTCTCATCTCTGCATAATATGCGCCTTGGATCTGGGCAGTGTCGCTGCGAGGAAGCTGCTTCGTTGACACCATTAGCGTGCGGTCATCAAAGTTAACCAAAATTTAAAAAAAAAATACGGTACCAGTTTGCTTACCTGAGTTTTAGTATTTGAAGAACTGGGTGAGAAAAAGGAGGTTATAGCACCTAATTTATCAGATATATTGTACTTCTTTTTAAAATCCGAATTAACAACCCAATAGTTATTTGAAGAATATTCCTAAATATTTAAAATCTATAAGTTAGAATTAGATAATGTGCTCGAATGTCATTTTTGACATCCACGGATGCGGATTTTTGGAAACAGGAATCTTATGCGATGCGGTGTCTATTAAATGCAATCTTACCATATCGTTTTTAGTTCTGGAATTCATTTAATCCATATCGGTTTTCGATTTTGAAGAAAAAACAAGTAAAAAGTGCTATTTTAGGTAAAAAGGCCTTTCTTTTTATTGGATTTTTGAGTTTTTCACTTACTAAAACACTTATTTAGACCTCAAAACTTGGAGATTTTGGTTTTTTTTTGTTTTTGTGCGTGGATTGTTGTTGGATTTGATGTGGATGTCAATAGTGCGCTGTCCGCGGTGCGATGTTGGGACTGACTCCTTGTCTTTGTTTGATCTCTTGTTTGCCCGAAAATAAGCAACTGGCGTGGCGACAACTTTTTCTCTTCGCTTGGTGAATTTCAAGCTGTGAATAATGCTTGCTAATTCTTTAATGGTACTTGCTTTTGTTTGTTTTTGCTGAAATAATTTTTTTAAAAATATTATCAAAGACAGAGGGTATCCATACATGGGCACGGGGGAGGTTGGAGGGGGGGTTAACACCCGTCCCCCAAATTCTGAGAAGGGGGTTTAACCCCCCCACTCAAAAGTGGGGGGGAGAAAAGGTTAACCTCCCAATTTTGGAAAAATGAAGAAAAAAATGTCTTTTAAATGACTTCTAACTGCCTCCAAACTTAAGTTTTGAGGTCAAAATGAATGTTTTAAGCAATAAAAAGCTCAAAAATGCAATAAAAAGGGCTTTTTGACCTAAAATTAGCGTTTTTTACCTATTTTTCCTTCAAAATCGAAAAACGATATGGGTAAAATGCACTCCGGAAAAAAAAACGATATGGGTATTTTGGATTCTCGGATTTTAACCCCCCCCCCCCCCTAATTTGGGGTTTAACCCCCCCCCCCCCACTCCGGACCAACTTGTCCATGTATGGTAAAAAGGCCTTTCTTTTTATTGGATTTTTGAGTTTTTCACTACTAAAACACTTATTTAGACCTCAAAACTTGGAGAGGGTTAAAAATCTATAAATTACTAGGTATTAACTAACTTTTGAATTAAAAATAAGCAATATCTCACATCTGCGGATGTGAGATCACAAATCTGAAGATAAGGATTTAGATGTGGATGTCAAAAATAGTGCGCATGTCCGCGGATGCGAATGTTGGGCACATCGCACATCCCTAGTTATAATCAATACTTCTTGTTTGCCCAAAAATAAAGCAAACTGGCGTGGCGACAAAACTTAAAATTTCTCTATTACGTTTAGGTGAATTTACAAAAAAATCATGTGAATAAATAGCTTACACTAAAAATTCTTAAAAAATGGTAAACTTAGACTTTTGTTTGTTTATTAGTTGAAATAATTTTTTAAAAATATTTATCAAAGACGGTCGGGTATACCCCCCCCCCCAAAAAAAATCCGGGAGGCTGCCCACCTATGGTCCCTAGTGTGTGTGTTCGAGCCAATAAAAGTTATAGTTATAGATCATGTGCCGTTTTTTAGAATTTCTTAAGAATTTTTATATTCTGGGGTGACCTTCCGTGAGGCTAGATGGAAGATAAAGTACACACTGCAGTTTAATGTTTTTTTACGAAACCACTAAAAATGAAAACTTGATTAAATGTAACGTCTTTTGAAAATTTCGCAAAAAATTATTATTACGAAGCTTATAAAATGATTGACTTGGAACGTCCTTTCCCGTGATGCCGATAAAAAAATAATATTTTTTTCGCTAAACAATTCGAGTTTTTGGAATTAAATATAGACAGGAAATTATGTCCATAAATCGACTAAGGACAACGAAAAGGATTAATTGAGAATTCCAAAGGGCGGTGGTAGGGTGTCGAGAAAATGGGAGATAGAGGATCTAGATTTTTTAGGGGAACCAAATTTTAGAAATTGAGGGTAAACCCTATTTTGCCGCTCTTGTGTACACTTCATTTTTTTCAGACTAGTTAAAATCTATTTTATTTAGCTAAACCTGGATGAACCATACAACACATTTCATTAGCTGTGGTTAACTGAATTTAATTAAAGATTTCTCGGTCGATGTCGAATTTTCGGGATAAGATAACATTGTACCTGTTCCATTCATTAGAACAATGTTATAAGTTATTTTTTTGGGTTGTTTCTGGTTCCAATAGCCTGACGTATCTAATTTTTTTTTAAAGCTGAAGCGGGCCGGCGATGGATATTCCATATTACCGCCTACCACCCTATATCAGCACTGTTGTTGATGTAGAATGTTAGTCAAAGACCCCACCCCACCTCTATCAGAGGATTTTAGGGATTAGATGTGAGGTTATATTTAATAATACTGAGAGAACAATAAAAATAAAGGATATTTAATGAGGTATCATAAAAAGACTATAAGCAAAAGGTAAAGAGTATTTAACGGTTATTTAAGGTTATTTAAGATTATTTAAAGGTTATTTAAAGGGTTATTTAAGGTTATTTAAAGGTTATTTAAAGGGTATTTAAAGATTATTTAAAGGTTTAAAGGTTTATTTATGGTAGGTAAATTTTTGATGTTGATGGTGGTTCTTGCTGGATTTGAAATGTAGTTTTGGCTAGTCTATTTTGTTGTTTTTGTTGTTTTTTTATACCTTCCTTAACCGATATAAAAAAATTCTAAAATTTAAAAAATTAAAAAAAGCATAATGTACGTACCTTTTTGGTGGCATGTTGGTTTACAAATTTTTCGATAGCTTTTTGAGTTGGTTTCGCCTCCCTTCTATAAAAACTTAATAAACATCAAAATATACTACAAAACATAGTTATTTAGGTTTTTTCTTCTAAGGAGTTGTGTGAGTAAAAACTGGAGCGGAAATATCTAAGGAAAGAAGATTTACATTTAAAGTAAAAAATATCATAAAGTTTGACTTAATTTATAATCATTATAATTATCTATTATGTTACTTGTAAATTCATATTCATTAGGTACTCAAAAAACAACTTATGGTTTCTTATACTTAATCAACAACAATAACTTCTAAATAAAATTTAAACCAACCTTATATTCGCAAATGGTACATTCTTCATCTTTTGCGGCGGATTTTGGGTTGTTTTAATTAAATAAACGTTTTCAGTTGTGGACTAAAAAAACAACATTTTTATTGAATCTACATGTACATGTCGTTTTATCTACTTGTAGGTAGGAATGCTACTTTCATGCTAACTAGCACCTATATAACACTCAAAAAATACACTAATTAGGCATAGGCATAAATGAACAAGGGCGGAGTAGGGTGGGCTCCACCCACCCCTCCCTAGCCTCGAAGTTTTGCCCCCCCTAGAAAAAAATCCAGGGCCCCCCTCCCCCCAAAATTTCGAATTTTTTACCCCTGACCCTCTCTAGATTTTGAACTTTGATCCTTCCCCTTCCCTCTCGAGAAAGTTTTTAGTACTTTTTTTAATACTAAATTTTTTTCCAAAAAACGTGAATTTTTAACACAAATTTATGTTTTTACACCTTTTTATACCTAAATATCGCTTTTTATGCAATAAAATCTAGTATTATCCTATAAAAAAACTATTATTAAACATTTAATGGTTTTAAAGTGTTTTGTTTCGGGTATTGGACCCCATCTGACCCCCCTCTAGGTTTCAAAACCTTCCACCCCGGGTCGACCCCGCCAAGAAAGCTAGGGGGTTCGACCCTCCTAGATTTTGAGATGTCATTTACCCGGGTAAACACCCCCTAGCTTTTTGACCGTGTTCATCTATGGGCATAGGTGATCGGAATGGGTCGGTATGGAACATAAGTAAAATTTAAACACAAATAAACTCCAATAGCCACACTAATAAAGCGCAATTAACCCAGGATTAGCCAATGATTGGGTTGGGATGATGGTCGTCTTTTTTTCATGAACAAGGAGAGAATCGAATTCAGCACTGGCTCACATTATAAAATTTAAATTGATAAAAGACTCAATTCCTCTTAATAATGATTAATAGTTTACAATAATAAACTTAAAACATGCAGAAGAATTAAATCTTTTATCGATTTAAATTAATACCGGTAATGTGAATCAATGCAAAATCGAAATAATATTCGATTTTTTTAATTTTATTTTTTTATTTTGAAATCAAAAATTTACAATCCATGTAACTTTTTTTAATCAAATATTCTCAAAATTTGACAATAATTATTATTTCTACAAAAATACTTTAGTTAAAACAATAAACTTTTCAAGTCATCAAAACTCATAAAGCATAGGCTGCAGCAGCCGCACTCATAAAGTCCGATTAACCAAAGATTAGGTATATACGTCTTTTTTATAGACAAGTAGAGAATCGGATTAAAAAGCTAATAAAAACTGACTTTAAACGCGTTTTTTGGACTTTTTGACTTTTTGTCAGGTTTTATGACTTGAAAAGCATATAATACTGTTTTAAGTAAAGTATTTTTATATAAATAATTGTCAAATTTTAAGAATATTTGAAAAAAGTTAAATATATGATATTGTTAATTTTTAATTTTGAAACAAAAAAAAAATTAAAAACACAATTTTTATTTAGATTTTGCATTGGTTTGGTTCACATTCACATTATTAATTTAAATTAATAAATGATTTAATTCCTCTGTATTTGATTATGTTTTGAGTTTATTGTAAATTATTAATCATAATTTGGAGGAATTGAGTCCTTTATCAATTTAAATTTTATAATGTGAGCCAATTTCAAATCCTATTCTCTCCTTGTCCATGAAAAAAAGACGTCCATCCATACATGAGCATGGACCAGCAAGCTAGGAGGGGTGGCTACCGCGGGTAAATGGCCCTTTCAAAGCTAGGAGGGGGTCCAGGGGGGTGCGTACCCCTCCCTCTTACGACCTATTTCGGGGGGTTGACCCGGAGTAGACCAGTTTGAAATCCAGAGAGGGGTCAGAAGGGGTCCGGTTTCCAAACAAAGTCACATTAAATCATTTATTTAAGTTTTTTAGCACTAATACAGAATTTTATATACTAAAATAGGCTATTTATGTATAAAAAGAGTAAAAAAGTACTGTTTTTTACTACAAAACCGTGTTTATGACAGTAAATTTTAACCTAAATTCATACCCAAAATTTGGTTTGGAGGGGGGTAGGGAGGGGGTCAATTTAGAATTCCAGAGGGAGGTAGGGTGTCAAAATTTAAAAATTTTGGGGGGAGGGGGGCTTAGATTTTTTCTAGAGGAGGGGGTCTGAATTTTCGTGGCTAAGGGGGTTGGATTTGGACCCCACCCTACCCCCCTCTCTCTCTTTCTCTATGCTCATGTATGCGTCCATCCCAAATTCCAATCCTTGGCTAATCCTTGGTTAATCGCGCTTTATGAGTGTGGCTACCGCCAAGTCCGTAGCCAGGGAGGATTGGGGGATTAATCTCTCCTCAAATTATGGGAAAGCAAAAAATTTTGTAAGTGGGCCGGGGGCTGGCCCCTCTTTGGTTTTTTTTTTTAAAAAATAAAAAAAAAATTTTCCTAGTGTATTAAAACTATCTAAAATACATAAATAAGGGTAATTTAGGATCATGAAACTTCTTTTTCAGAAAAATAAAATTATTCATAATTCGAAACATTAGTGCAGTGCATAACTGCAGCATATACTATAAAAACCTAACCAATATTTTTTATTTAAAAAAACATTTGTTTTTTTTAAATTAAAATGGCATATAATAATACCTCTTCAGACCTGTGCACGGTCTGAAAATGCCCCCCCGTTTTATTGGAGGATTTGCCCCCCCCCCCGTTTTTTTGGCCCCCCCCCCCCGCCAAAAAATGAAAAAGTACCCTAAAAATATGACGCCATTTTTGACCTATGATGACGCCATCATCGCGTATTTTTTGCAGTTTTTAGCCTATTTCAATGTTTTTTAAGATATTTTAGACCTATTTTTACCTTTTTTTTGATTTTTTTTTTTTCCTTTTTTCCCTTCTTTTTTGCTCTTTTTTCTCCTTTTTTTCTCTTTTTTTTTCTTTCCCCCTGCTTGCCCCGCGTTTCAAAAAAGTTGCCCCTCAGTGCCCCCCCGTTTTGGAATTGCCCCCCCCCGTTTAAACCCGGGGGCAGTGCACAGGTCTGCCTCTTAAAACTATTTAATTATAATTTTTATTGTTGTATCTATTAAAAAAAGAGAAAATAAATCAGGATCTGTACTTAAATTTAGGTTTTCTGGTGACTTTTAAAAGCTCAAAATTAAAAAATTTCTCACCCCGGGGCAAGGGCGTAGCCAGGGGGGTTATGGGGGTTGTAACCCTCCCCTTTTGGGCTGCGGAGGTAAAAATTTGGGGGTCCTACGACAACAATTTTAAAAAATTTTCTCGCGCTCCGCTCCACTCAGCGCTCGACATTTATATACCTTTTTACAACTTTTAAGTGATGTTTCTAATGAATTTAAAAGACAATTTTTTAACATTTTTTCGTGCTGTTGCACGATTTTTAATAATATACCTTTTTAAACTTATAATTTTTCAAGTTTAATTTGAAAAAAACAATGCAAATATAAGCACAAAATCACTTAGCGCGAAGCGCAAAAAATTTTACCCTTTTTTAATGTCTTTTTTACGGTATTTAGAAATTTTGAAGTACAACTTCCTACAACCCCCACCATAGGTGAGAAAGGGGGGAGCAGGGTGGGGTCCACCCCCCCTAACCTCGAAATTTTGGGACCCCTCCCCTCCTAGACGAAAATTTAGGGCCCCCCCTCCCCCCAAATTTCCGAATTTTGTACCCCTGACCACCCTCTAGATTTTGAAATCTGACCCCCCTCCCTCCCCCATCGGGAAAATTTTAGGTACCTTTTTTATACTAAATTTTCTTCCAAAAACGTGAATTTTCATCACATATTCATGCTTTCACACCCTTTTTATACATGAATATGGCTTTTTATTCAATAAAATGTAGTATTATCCTATAAAAAGAACCATTATTAAAGTTATTATGGTTTAAAACTGTTTTGTTTTGGACACCGGAACCCACCTGACCCCCCTCTAGATTTCAAAATTTCGCACCCCGGGTCGACCCCCCCTAAAAAGCTAGGGGGGTCCGGACCCCCCTGAGACCCTTCTCCTAGAATTCAAAATTCGATTTACCCCGGGTAACCACCCCCCTAGCTTCCCCGACCGTGCTCACCTATGACCCCCACCCCTTTTGAAAAATTAGTATAGAGTACAACCCCCCTTTCCGATATCCTGGCTACGCCCCTGCCCCGGGGGGCATTCTGCCCTCCCGCACCCGCCTGACTAGAGGCTCTGCCCCTTGACACCGCTGGGGTTCTACCGCCCCAGACCCCTCATTTCTGGGGGGGGGTTCCCAACCCAAGACCCCCTTGTGGGCACGCAGGAGGCGTGCCCAGGAGGGCGGAGAGGGGGGGTCGCCCCCCCCTCAGATTTTGTCGTACAAGATTTTGTTTTGGATGAGAAATTTTGGGAGAAAAATATTTTTTTCGTTAATATTAATACAAAACTTTCCTAATGCCTTCCAAAAGCATATTAATAGTAAAAAAAATCAAAATTTCTTCGCTATGCGGGTAGTTTAATATGCCAATTTATCTTAGTTTTTCAATGTCACATCGATTATCCCGTTTAGTAGTTAAGGCATACATGTTTAATAAAACTACTATAAACACTATTATTAAAAATGTATAATATAACGCAAAATGTGCAACTCCTATCTCCTATGTAAAAAAGTAAGTCAAAGTAGGCCATTATAATGAGCCTCTCCGTTTAAATGGCACCTTCCATTAAAATGGCATATTAGTCATTTTAATTTGGCGAATTAAAATGGAGAGAAAGCCATTATAATAGCCATTTATTGATTTAATTTCACTTCATATATACTCACACACAAGTGTAATACTGTCTGGGCCGTATGAGTTTTACCGTGTTGGACAGTATTAAACCAACACGGGAAAATCGTACGGCCCGGACAGTATTACACTTGTGAGTCGTGAGCATATATAATTATAATGGCTTCCTCTCCATTTTACTTCGCCGAAATAAAATTACTACTATGCCATTATAATGGAGAGTGCCATTTAAATGGAGAGGTTCATTATAATGCCCTACTTTGACTTACTTTTTTATATAGTAGTTGCACATTTTTGATATATTATATATTTTTACTATTATCTTTTTATTAACGTTTTAAATACATGTTTTAAATGTATAGGTATAAAAAAATTTTAATTTAGTATTAAGTATCTGGAATTAAATTTTCTAGTGTATCTAGCGCCTTAACTTAAAAATTTTCTTCCCCGGGGGGCATTGTGCCCCCCGGACCCCTCTGACAAGGGGCTCTGCTTCTTGACCCTGATTGGGGGCTATCGCTTCCCAGGGCCCCTATATCTGGGGGGCTGCCGCTCCCAGACCCTCCCCTTTAGGGTTAGTATTTACACTCCCAGACCGCTTCCCCCAAATGATCCGAAAAATCCCCCCTCAATTGAAATCCTGCCTACGGACATGACCGGTATCTAAGAGATATTTATATTGCACCCAGGGGCGTAGCCAGGATCTCAAAAAGTTGCACTCCATAAAAATTTTTAAAAGGGGTGAGGGTTTGTAATAGAAATTTTTAAAATACCGCTAAAAAAGACAATAAAAAGGGGTAAAAAATTTCTAACTAAGAAAACATGTTTTTACCGCTAAAAACATTAGATAATACGTTATTAGGCAAAAAACAGTGTATTATAAGCGTTATCTACGTTAATCCCTGCTTTTGGAACCTTTTCAAAAACCCGAAAATTTATTTGTATTGAAACTCTCCACCCCCTCCTAAAAAAAATGAAACCCTGGGTACGTCCCTGCGTCTTGGGTATTTTCTCTTTTGGGTCAAAACATCACTTAGACCATGTTCTTGCTTACCCATGGATTATTTATTTTTTCAAGCTTTATGATCTGAGAACATTTTATACCGGCCTGCAATGTTTATATTATAAACTTGAAAATTATTAATACATACTGAATTGTTTTCTTTATCACTTCCTGGAGAACTTTTTGGTACCTCGGCACTTCCGTCAGGAACTTTCTTCGGAACGGGTGGACCCACTCCACAGACAACACCGTTAAACCTAAATATAATTTATTGATTTTATAGATGTTTCCAAAATCGCAACGCAAATCAGATTAAAATGAGCGAGTGCGAATAAAAAATTTGAAACAAAAAAAGGAATAAAGAACCCATCGCCCACCGAAACACCAAAAAACTTGTCCATGATGAGCCCATTCACATTTAAAGCTAAAAATGGAGTTTTAAAGAGATATCCTAGCCATAGATGCAGCCTCCCGGTTTTGGGGGTTTACCCGACCCCCCAAACGGGCGTGGTGTCCCAAAAAAAATTTTAGGAGGTATACCTCAAATACCCCATTTTTAGCGTTTTTAGTACTGGGACCCCCCCCCCCAAATTTTAGGGAGGGTGTTCGGGGTACCCCCAAATTTTAGGGGCGGGGGTGTCGGCTATAGTCGAGATTTTTGGGGGGTATAACCCCCTGCCCACCTATGATTCTAGCTCCTCTCAATTTTTTTAGGTATATCCTCAACTTCCCTTTTCCCAGCGTTTCCCCCAGCCAACCTAGAAAAAGAGGGCTCCACGCAGACGTTTGTCCAGGATTTAATTTGTTTGTTTAGGTTACGTTTACATACAATTCAAGTATAATACACGCGCGTGTAACAAAATTTTGCGTTACTTTATTTAAAATCTGCGACTTACGAGCGCAAACAAATCATAAATTTTATCAGTGTTAATTTTATTAAGTACCCGGTCTACTTACGTTGTTTTTCCATGGATGACTATGGAAACATATTCACCAACTAAAAATTGGGAGCACAATGTTTCACTAGTTCGTTTGCTGAATGTTTCCAAAGAATCCGGACCTACAATATTTTTTACAATATTCAGCGTCTAATTAAACAAATTCAAAATCTAAATTTTACATAAGAGATTTTCGGCATTCTTCAAGTATAACCCATTTAATTACATGGACTACTTTAGGTATAGACGAACTAACAGTTTAAATCCCTTATTTTTCAAGTACAATTAATTAAAATAAATAGTTTTTTTGATAAATCTTAAGAAAAACACGTAAACTTAAAAATTTTGTCAAGATAAAATTAATGAGCAACCTGAATCGTGGAGTGTAGACCTTAGTTTCCCTAAGCAGCCTAAGCAAAACCTTAAAATCAAACTAAAGTTTAAATTTAGCTTGAATTTTAGGTTTTGCTTAGGTTTGCTTATGGAAACTAGGGTGTACAGTTCACGATCAGGTCATTTATAAGTATTCTTACAATAATTTTCATGAAAAATAAGGGATTTAAACTGTTAGTTCGTCTATACCTAAAGTAGTCCATGTAATTAAATGGGTTATACTTGAAAAATGCCCAATGTTTCACTAGTTCGCTTGCTGAATGTTTCCAAAGAATCTGGACCTACAATATTTTTTACAATATTCAGCGTTTAATTAAACAAATTCATAATCTAAATTTTACATAGGTAAGAGATTTTCAAGACATGACATTTCTTTTCGATTCTGGACCGCCTACACTGTTTCTCTGGCTAGAAACATGTGGGTATGAATAAGTAATTATGAATACAAATGTTAAAATTTAGTAATACAGACCTGTGCACGGTCTGGAAATGCCCCCCCCCCCGTTTTATTGCCCCCCTCGCCAAAAAATGAAAAAGTACCCTAAAATTATGACGCCATTTTTGACCTATGATGACGCCATCATCGCGAATTTTTTGCAGTTTTTAGTCTATTTTAATGTATTTTAAGCCATTTTAGACCTATTTTTACCTTATTTTTGCTTTTTTTTTGTCCGTTTTCCCTTCTTTTTTTCTTTTTTTTTTCTTTCCCCCTTGCTTGCCCTCTCCGTTTTATTGCCCCCCCCCCGTTTCAAAAAAGTTCCCCCCACCCATTTTAGAATTGCCCCCCCCCCGTTTTAACCCCGGGGGGGCAGTGCACATGTCTGGCAATACGTCCAACATTTTTAACGGGTTTCTGGAGAATTTAAAATATTCAAAATAAACGTATTGGTGAGTAACTTACTGTGATGCACAAGTTGCAATATTGACTTTTCCATAGATTTTGGCACATTATCAACTGTATTTGACATTGACATCTTTGTTAAATAAAAAACGGCTGGGTTTAGAGACGTATTTTGCTTCTATTCTCAAGTGGAATTGAAAATATTCTAAAAACGTTTAAATTTTAAACTGGCATTTAAAATCGTTTTTTTAATTACACTGTGTTAAAATCTGAATGTCAAAATAAATAACAACAACAAAATATTAACTTCAATGACTTTTTTATTAATTCAAATATAAAATTAAACCAAAACTTTAGGGCAAGGGCTGGTACATGGCATTTTTTTAAATTACAAAACTCAAAAAGAAACAATTGAGCCGTCTGGTACAGGTACTAAACGTGCACAAAAAATCAATTAGAGGTTTCCACGCTACAAATACTAAATAAAAACATGTTTCTAGGTCAATTCTGACCTGAAGGTCAACTTTAAAAATGATTAAAACATGGGTTTTTGATAATATAGGATAAAAGATAGGCAAAAAATGACAATATTTGACAATATTTGGCAAAAAAAAAACAATATATTGTCACAATGACAATATTTACTGTTAAAAAAATTTTAATTAACTACTAAATTAAAATAAAAACTGTGTTTTAACATTCCTGATAGTCCGGAGAATCTAAGAATTTACAAAAAAATTAATCTTAACAAAAAAACTTTTTGAAAATCTTAACAGCATAAAATGTAACTTCAAAAAAAGGTCATTTTTGGCTATAAAACACCTTTTATTTACTTAAAAGGTAGTTTAATCACTTTTTATGGCCCAAAATTGAGATTGCAAGATTGAGATCGATAATTGGTACGTGTGGGACTTGTACCATTAGTACTTGCACCGAGCTGTATTTACGAAATTGGTTTGGTCACTCAGCGTGCTCACCACCGCGGCATCGGCACGATTACGCCAATACCGGTTTTGTGAATATTAATAACTAATTAATAATAATTATAATAATAGAATTCGCATTGATATAATTAATAGGGATTTTTTTGCTTAATAAAAATTGAAAACTAAGGTTCAACGTTTCTAGTTTGGGGTTTGGGTTGTTTATCAGTTTACTCATCAGTATCACCGCAGGAATTTAATGAAGTATTTTAATCCTCGAATATTAATTAATTACTAATTAAATCACTAATTTAAATTGAATTTATTGTGTGTTTTTTTTTTGTTTGTAGCTCGTTGTCCATAAAATTTAAAATGTCCTTCATGAACCATAGACTACTTTGATCATGAAAGACAAAAAGCGTGTGGGAGCAAATCCCACAATTCCACCTACTACAAATCCACATCTGCAGATTACGCGGTTTTTTACAAAATCTCAAACAAATGTTTTTTATTTGATTATTATATACTTAATGTTTTTACTTGTAAATTTGTTGGATTTTTTCACAGGGTCTGTGCCAGGATTTTTAAAGGAAGGAGGCCAGACTTTGAAAAAATGGTATATAAAAGCGGCGCCAGGCCGACACAAAGCGTCCGCTGGGGGATTTGGAGGTGTTCCCCCTGTCGCCGGAGGCGAAACTTTTTGATTTAGCATTTAAAATGACCAAATTGTGCCAAAAGAAACCCGAAAACTTGCGGAAATTAGCAAAACTTTACGGAATGAAAAGTTTAAAAAAAGAAAAATACTAACTAAATAATATTCTCTAAAAAACATAACCTCTAGATACTCAAAACAAAAGACAACATTTATTTATTAAACTTATTCAAAGCCTAAAAATCCATCTAAAAAACCTAAAAACTGCTAAGAAGTTTTAAAAAAATGCCGAAAAATTTAAAGCTTAAAAAAATAGAAAAATTATTTTTGGAATGTGTTAAAACGTTTAAAAGCTTTCGCAACATAAACTCGGATTAGTTTTTACGAAATATCACTAAAATTACGTAATTAAACGCACTTCGACTAAAATTTGCATAATACAAAAAATACGAGTAGGTAGGTAATAGATTTTATAGTAATAGATTAATTAAAAATACAGCATTATATTTTAGAAGAAGTCGGAGTCGGTGGAATTTAGTGTTTGCCGTTTAGGAAGTGACATGCGATTTTTACACTCGTTCCCAGTGATTATTCCTGCGTAAAAATACCTTCGGTAAATAAAATTTCGACAAATGACATTCTGGTAAAAATACCATCGGGTAATTTTACATTCGGACTAATTGACCATCGATCAATTTAGTTCGATTTTTAGGTTTTGCTTAGGTTCAGGAAAAATAAGCCCGAAGGTCAATCAGTCAGATTGTCAAATTACACGATGGTATTTTTACCAGAATGTTATTTGTAAGAAAGTGAAATGTAGACGGGATTTTTACGCTGGTATTATTACGTGGAGCCCTTTACATTGCATGAAAGATGTGAATTTCATGAAATTTCCTTACGCTCATGAACTTCGGCAGATCTGATTTTCAGCGCGCTAGTGGTAATTTTAAGCGCGCTGAAAAATCTGAAACTCTATCATGATAAAATTAGGTTGCTTTTAGGTTTTGCTTAGGCTTGGGAAAAACAACAAAGCGTTTAAAACTGTTTCGCTGACTAAAATAGGCGTTTTCGCTTAGTTTAATTGTATTTAAAAAATGATTTTTCAGCGCGCTGAAAAATTAGCGCGCTGAGAATTAGAAACTGCCTGGACTTCGATCGAAGACCATGCCATGCTTTGTTTTAATCAAAATTTTTATGAATGAACAGTAAACCCTAAATTTTACTCAGCCCAAATAAAATCAACTAAAATTATGTCTAACTTTATCATTATAAATTTTATTGACTAGAGTATGTTTGATCAATCTCTAAATTTAAACTTATATAAAATATTTCAAACGCAATATATTTGATGACCAAAAAATTAACAAAAACCTAATGTGGACTGGTTTAATATTTATTTATCATGTAATCCATTCACAGTTTTTTAAGGGGTGTAAAACCTAAAAACACGAACGTTTAAGAAATAAATAAACTTTAAAAAAAATAAAATGGAAATTTAGAACAAAATTCTTTATATCGACTATTTTTTTATCGTGTGTGTTTTCTCTGCGTGGATGTGTCTTATCTCAACAATGGAGAGTAGCTGAATTTTAATCGCCTGTACGGCTAAAATTGAGTATAAACATTCTAAATCTTATTTAAAACAATTGAGAAAAATAAAATATAAAACGCTAAATGCATAAACGCTTGAAATATAAAATAATTTTACTTTGTTTTATTTAGAAAAACGAGTTTCTGATAGATTTTACGGTTTTTCAGATCGTGTTTGGAAGGTTACTCCTTTATATTTATGTTTTACGTTATGAATCTCGATGTCTAGATGACGGAATGGGTAGCGCTATTGCTTATCGAATAAAAAGTAGTGAGTTCGAGTCCTGCGGAGGCTTTGTTATTTTTTTAAAGTTTTGACAGCGAAACTTGCAGTTAAATTAAAGTTTTAAATCAAAATTAAATTTAATAAAAAAACTTAAAATGTAAAATAAAAATAGTAATTTTTATAGTAAAATTGATTGACTACTGCAAATAAAATAAAAATAAAAGCAAATATGTCATTATTTGAACTGAATTGTTGATGTGTTTTTTTGCTTTCTAAATAAATATATTTAATACATTTTGGTAATATAATAAATAATTTAGTTTTTTTTTAAATTCAATCAGGTTTACAGCTTTTGAAGCGATTAAAATCACAAATGATTAAGTAATATCAAACTTCAAAATAATTTTTTTCTTTATTTTTTTAGAATATATTTATTGTGGTAAATAGAATGTATTGCGTCAAACTGCAGGTCCTGTTGCATTTAGCGTTTCATATTAAAATTTTTTTAATCGGTTTTAACAAGATTTTGTATTTTTAAACACGGTTTTAGCCGTGCAAGCAAGTTATTGAAAGTTAGTTTGTAGTCCATAGTCACTTTTAAGTAGTCACATCTCCGAGGCGAAAACACACACAATAAAGAAATAGTGGAGAAATTAAAAACAAATACTGCAAAACAAGTTTGTAATTAATGTTTTTCTCATAAGTCATAACTTACGCACGAATCAAAAAAGCAAATAAAAAATTAATTAGTAATTTACTCGCCAAATACTGTACAATTTATTGGTGTAGGTGACAGGTGTACTTAGTTTTAACTATTTTAAATTTCCTTTATGTGATTAATTAGTTTAAACTTTTAATAATTCACATAGTAGTTCATTAAAAAATGTCTTCATATCACTATTTTTTTTAAAAAAAAAGTATTATAAAATGATAGTGTAATTATAAAACTTAATTTATGATTTCTAGATTTGTGACTGATTTTAAATAGTGCTAAAGTTAAAGTCAACAAGAGAACACCATGATCCTTCTATTTCAGCTGGTATATTTGCAGTTTTTTTTCAGCTAATGGTTAAATCCCACATAAGAAAACATTTTGCAGTTGGTTTGGTTGAAAAGTGAGTTCAGAACTGTCGAAGTACCTTAACCCGTTTCTGTGATGACCTTTTCTCCCGTCACAACCGTGAAACCTTCCTTCGACAAAGGTGAAACCTTCGTCTCACGGTGGTGGTATTTTCGTATGACAAATGTCGTACGTAAACTTACCGCGGTAAACTCTACGCATGAGCTAAGTCGCACTTACACCAAATACATTTTAATCTTAGTCTGCACCTCCATTTTGTGTTTTCTAATATTACATGGTTCTTGTTTTACTAATATTTATAATTGTTCAATGTCAAATCGCTGGTATTGTTAGTAAAATGTAACAAAGGCGGTATGGCACTGTCAATTATATACTTGAACAGTTTATAATAAGTGCTAAACGTATGGCAGAAGCATTTCCATTCCATTCTATTCAAAAAAGGGACCTGAAGTACTATGTATGAAAAATAACGACGGAAATATGAATTATGTAAAAAAAAGTTGACAACTGAAGTGTAAACTTTTTTAAAGTTGCTGAAGTTAAGTCAGGAGCCAGCCTAAAAAAACTGGCTATACCTGATTGCCAAAAGAAATTAAAAAATAGGAAGGTTGCAAATTTATCCTTACATAATATTGTTCTTAGTTACCAATTTTTCCTGTTTGCCAATGCCACATATTATAAAAAACAAGTTTGCCTGTGTCAGCCATATGGCTGACATATAATTTCCATAAGTCAGTTTACAGACAAAAAAACTTTTAAGTATCAAAGTCTAAAGGCCCCTTATATGAAAATGGGTTGTCAGTATGATAGTGGTATTAAGCTCCACCCTATTTTTGTACTAATTTTATGAATGTGATATCATAGATTATTTTGTCAAAATTTTTTCGTAATTTAATTTTTTTTTCAAAACTTATTTAAAACAATAAAAATAGTTTTAAAATTGCACATAGAGTAACTTTAGTGTATTTTAAGCTTAAAATAAGATTAAAATCTAAATGAGCGATTTCAAGCTTAAATAAGCTTAAACCTATTTTTGTACTAATTTTATGAAAGTGATATCATAGATTATTTTGTCAAAATTTTTTCGTAATTTAATTTTTTTTTTAAACTTATTTAAAACAATAAAAATAGTTTTAAAATTGCAGGGTTTGGGGGTTTTTGGGCTTAAATTAGGTTTTTGAATGGCGTTTCGCTTAATAGGGGTTGTGTTTGCTGTTCTGGCGTTTCGCTTTAAATTGCTCATTTAATGAGCTTCTTCTCGCTTTATCGACCGAAGCTTCCCAGCTTCCTGCGCTTTAAATCGCCGGTGTCGCATGATATATTCGCCCCCATATTTATCGCCGGTCGGCGATTTCCTTATAGCGCAACGCCATGATGTTTTCGCTCCGGACGATTCTATCATAGATTTGAGCCATTATATTTTCGCCCCCCCCCCGGCGATTTCCCCATAGGTTGAGCCATGATATTTTCGCGCCCCTCATTATATTTTCATCGCCCCCCCCCCTGTAATTTTCATTTTAATAATGAATTTTCATTAGTTTTATGGTGTATTCTTTGTAACAAAGTTCTTTTTTTTTGCATTTCAAATGTAGTTTTTATATATTTTTAATGTTAATAAATAATTTACTTTTCGTGACCAATATCCAAGACAAAGTTTTTTCTTAAAACAATTTTAGAATCCTTTAGAATAAAAATTATTAAAAACGCACTGGTTTATAGTTTAATTATAAGGCGTAAAAATATTACAGAATGAATAAGGTTATGATTTAATTTTTGAGAATTATTACGTTTTACTGTGTTCTTTTTAAAAACTTTGTTGGACGACTCAGTCACGTCCGTTAAATCGTTAATCAGATTTAATTTGGCTTTAGTTTTACCGAAATTTTAATCAGATTTAATTTGGTTTACTTTAGTTTTACCGAAATTTATATCATAAAAATAAACGACAAATGTGGGACTTGATAATAGTGATGATCTTCCGAGCTCTGGGCTCCGTACAAGAGCTTGCTTTTCGGAACTCCGGTGCTTTTAAAACAATAAAAAGTACAAATAAAAATGCTAATAAATATTTCAAAATTAATTAAGCTAAAGCGAAGCCTCTGTTTTTGAGGCTCCGCACCGGAGCATCGCCAATAGTGATATTCCTCAGAGCTCCGCTTTTAGAAGCTTTGAAGCAACCCCTGGATTCTGGAGCCCTATTTTTGTATTAATTTCATTTTTAATTAATTAAAGAGTGATGCCATAAATTATTTTGTGAAAATTTTTTGTGAATTAATTTTTTTAAAACTTATTTAAAACAATAAAAATAGTTTTAACATTGCATATAAAGTTATTTGAAATGTTTTCAAGCTTTAATAGACCTAAAATCACTCATTTAAGAAGCTGAGCTCGATCCCTCTCCCTTTTAAATGACCAGAGCTAAAGAGCATGATATTGGAGGTTTGGAAGATAACTCAGGAACCCTAAAGCTATCTTTTATTTGAGTGTTATTTTTTAAAAGAGTAATGTTGAATATTCTAATGTAGTAATATTGAAAAAATTTCTGTAAACTATTTTTTCAAAAAAAAAAAAAAAAAAATAAAAAACTATTGAAATTAGTCACAAAAATAACTAAAACATAGTTCAAGATCTATATATAAATAGACGTAATGTCTGTGTGTCTGTCTGTCTGTCTGTCTGCGTGTTCCCTAACTCCTCCCTAACTATCCAACGGATCAAGGTGAATGAGGTATCGTTGGAAAGCTTATAATCCAAGGAATGTCGTAAGGGGGTTGAAATTTTGAAACAACTTACATGGACATCTTTATACTGGACAACGTGTTATCACCAAAGGGGGACCCTATGGGTTTTGGAACTTCAAAATTTTTTTGACTCGGAATTGGCTCAAACTTATTGGAAAGAGTAATTAGGCCAGAATATAAAGCCAGAATATCATGTTTTTTAGAAAAATGAACATGGACATTTTTATACTGGACAACGTTTTTTTCATTAAAGAAGGGAATTATCTTGCTCACCAACCACAAAAGGGATTGGGCTAAATGAGATATCATTGCAATACTTACGGTCCGGAGAATGTCATAAAGAGGTTGAAATTAAAAAAAAATTGCATGGACATTTTTAGCCTGGACAAAACATTTTCACAAAATGGGAAAACCTATGGATTTTGAAAAGTAAAAATTTTTTGTCTTTGAATTGGCTCGAACTTATTGATAAGAGTAATTATCCAATGTAAAAAACTAAAATGTCATGTTTTTTGGTAAGATTAACATTGACATCTTAATGCTGGACAACGTTTTTTCACTAAAAAGAGGAACGACCTTTCTCCCCAACCAGCAAAAGAATTTGGCTAAATGAGATATCATTGCAAAGCTTACAGACAGGGAAATGTCATAAAGTGGCTGAAATTAAAAAAAAATTGCATGGACATCTTTTGGTTGGACAAAACATTTTCACAAAAACAGGGTCCTATGGACTTTAAAAGTTGAAAAAATTGTTATCTTCAAATTGGCTCAAACTTATTGGTAAGAGTGATTCGCCAATGTGAAGCCAGAATATGTTTTTAGAAAAATGAAAATGGACATCTTTATGGTGGACAACGTTCGTTATTAAAAGGAGGAATGACCTTTCTCCTTAACCACAAAAAGGATTGTGATAAGATATCATTGCAACGCTTGAATTTCAAAAAATGTCATAAAAGGGTTGATTTTTTAAAAAATAAATAAGAAGGACATCTTTATGCTGGACAACGCATTTTCACCAAAACGGGAGGACCCTTCTCCTCAACCACAAAACGGATTGGGCTAATTGAGATATCATTGCAAAGCTTAAAGTATGGAGAATGTCATAAATGGGTTAAAATTTAAAAAAAATAACATGGACATCTTTATATTGGGCAACATAGTTTTACCAAAGATAGAAAAACCTTCCTCCCCAACCACAAAAAAAAATAGGATAAATGAGATATAATGGGAAACCTTATAGTTCAGGGAGCATCATAAGGTGGTTAAAATTTGTAAAAAATTAACACGGGCATCTTTATGCTGGACAACATATTTTCACCCAAAGAGGGAAAGACGCTTCTCCCCAACTAAAATTAGAGTTGGTAACTGAGGTATCACTGTAAAGCTTATACAGTCACGGGAATGGCATAAAAGGGTTGAATTTTGAAAAAAAAAATTAGTAAATGAATATAAAAAATGCTGAAAAAATTATTTGTCAGCCGTATGTATGGCTGACACGGGCTACTTGTTAAATAAATTTTAAAATACTCATTTAAAAGGTGGGAGAAACTACTTTTTTTATAGTTGAAGTTAATAAGCATGATTTAAGAGAATATATTAGGACAAATAAATAAAATATAAATATTTATTTCTTTTTATTTTTGTTTTTGATGGCTTTAAATTAAAGCAATTTATAATTAATGTAGTTTGTAGGATTTATTGCAATGCAGGTGTAAAACTTTCAAAATCCGATAAAAACTTGTTACGCTTATTCGTCACGTAATACAAGACAAACACATTACAAGCTGTAAATAACTGATGTGCTCAAACTAAACTGTGTTGTAAGTATAATATGTAAATTTTTCTTTTTTCAATGCTTTTGATAGGAAAAGGGGGCGAATTCTTCATAGACGATCAGCCATAAGTAATTCGCCTCCCCATGAACATTAGAGGGGAGCGAAAATATAATGATGGAGGCGAAAATATCATGGCAAGTGTCTATGAGGAAATCGCCGGGGGGGGGTGAAAATATAATGGCCCTCATCTATGAGGAATTCGCCGGCTGGCGATTATATCATGGGGGAGGGGGGAAATATTATCCAACACCGGAACTCAGGAGCATGAAGTTGGAGGGAAAGCAAAAAACCTCTTGGCACACAAGTTGAGCCAATTTAAAGCCAACATCTTTTTAACTGTCCAAAATTCATAGGGTTCTTCCCTTAGTTGAAAATGGTTTATCCAGCATAAAAATGTTCATATGTAGTAATTTTTTTTATTCAACCACTTTGCTCAGAACACTCCCCGGGCTATAAACTTTTATTTAACTATGCTTCCTTTAGCTTGATCGGTTAAAGGTGCGGTAACAAGTTAAGCTTATTGTCTTTGATTTTAATGATTTTCTGTGAGCATCTTACCCTTGCCCTTCAAAAACCAAAAAAAAAAAAATTTCACCGAAATATCTCCATTTAAGCTGAGATAGGACATGCTGTTTTTTTTAACTAAGCTTGCAGAATTCCAAGATTAGCTGAATGTGCTCTCACTAGTGATGTTCACCGGAGCTCCGCCCTATTTTGATACTAATTTCTAAGTAGATGGCATAGATTTTGTCCAATTTTTTTGTAAACTAGATTTTTTTTTTGCAAAACTTATTTAAATCAATAAAAATACTCCAGTACAAACGAGTAGTTTGAAGTGTATTTCAAGCTTAATTAAGCCTCAAATCGCTCATTTAATGGCCGGAGCTCTAGAGCCTGATATTGGAGGTTAGGAACATCACTAGCTCTCACAAAGGCTTGAAATTCTCTTCCATTCTTGATTTTTTTTATCAATAACTATCGATCGACTCCATCATATTTTTTGGTATTTAAAATGTATTTGTTATCATCGGGTTCGGTAATTCATTGTCCGTTGACCAATTATTATTTATTAATTATTAATTATATTAATTATATTAATTAATTATATATTAATTAAATATTATTTTATAAAACATTTTTTTGAAATTTTCAAAAAAATGTTTTATTAAATAATATTCTATTTTTTTAAAATTATTTATTGTATGAAGCTTTTTTGTAAATTGCTATTTTCAATACAAAACATTTATTGAAGAAGCTAAAGTGGCAACAAAAATAGATAAAAATTATTGATTACATACTCTAATAATTATAAATTGCCCAAAAACCAACATAAACGCAAACTATTATTACTATATCAAGATGTATTTAGAAGTAAATATACGTGTTTTACTCATTATTCATGATTATTTTTAGGAACTATTTACAACAAAGCTATCAGTAATTATAGTAACATATATTTATCAATCGATAAATATATTAAGTTTTAAAATAAGTTAATTTTTAACCTAGAATAGTAAAAGAATAAAAAAATCAAGGAAAACGGTTTGAAATTGTTAGCTTTATGTAAATTAATAAATTTCTTGATTAAATGTGACAAAAAGCAGCCAGCCTAACTTGAATAACGTGGTTTATCTTACACAAAGAGTCACAATTTTTATAAAATCAACGTGACTCTGACTCATTTTGTTTAGATTTGTGTGTTAAAATATAAAAAAGAGTCACAGTTACGAGTATTTTACGACGCTTTTGACTCATTGTGTCAGGACGATAATAAAATTATACACCTCAAAAAGGCTTTTATAAATACCTTGTTTTTAATTACTCACAGATTTACTTCAATATTCATTGAATACTCACCACAAAACTTAATTTAATAAGCACAAGCACTTCAATGAATATTTACAACAAACGTAGCTTCAATATTGTACTTTGAAAACCCCAAAAGTTTGACAAATAATTTTAAATATTATTACATTATATTCGTGCAGGGCAAAGCATTTAGTTAGTACACATTAGACCTTTAGTTTGTTAGTAGAAACTCAAATAGTACACGATATTCAAAAATAATGATAACGAACACAAATCACAAAAATTGAAACAAAATGAAAACGAATATGATTAACATAAAATTGCGACTTTTAGAACACTAAAATGGTATCACCAAAAATATCATTTTTATAGTAATTCATGTTCATTTTAATAACTTTTACTTTAAATACACCAGTCAACAAGTCAAATTATTTTTACGAAACATTTCGATTCAGAAACTAAACTTAGCGTAATCATAACATTTTACTTTTTATCACACACTAACCACTAACAATACTATCAGGAATTTCGGTTGTTATTCGCTGACGATAAAGTTTACATTATACGCAGGCTGTTTACCGGTTTATTTCTAGAATCTTTGGCAGATATTAAAAATCAATAAGGAATTAAGCGAATCCAAATCCTTCTGAACATTCTTGAATTGCAGTTAATAGCATTTTCCTCAGTTTATCGTAAGATTCATATGCCGGCAAATCCAACTGGTTAAAACTAAAAAAAACAACAAATTTTAAGAATTTAAAATATGCAGACCTGTGCACGGTCTGGAAATGCCCCCCACTTTATTGGAGTATTTACCCCCCCCCCCCGCCGCCCAAAAATGAAAAAGTACACAAAAATTATTGCGCCATATTTGACCTATTATGACAACAACATCGCAAAATTTTTGTAGTTTTTAGCCTTTTTTAATGCATTTTAAGCCATTTTAGACCTATCTTTACACTTAAATTTCGTTTTTTTTATTTCTTTTTTCTTCTTTTTTTTCTCTTTTTCTTTTTTTTATTATCTTTCTCCCTTGCTTGTACGCCCCTGTTCCAAAAAAGTGGTCATCCCCGTGCCCCCAATAAAACCCCAAGGGGAGGGCAGTGCACAGGTCTGAAGTATGTTTAATTTTTTTATTATTTTTAGACTTATTTTATTAGAATTGTATTTTATTGAAAAAATAGTAAAAAATATTATGGTAGCAAAGTAACAAGAAACAAAGCCTGAGGTAAACCAGCAGGTTAACGGGTGAACGACTTTATAAAAAAACAACAACAACAAATTTTCCACGTTTGTATGCGTGTACGTTTGTGTTTAATGATTATAATGGAACCCATTAAAACTAAAAAAAATAAAATTATTATTATAAAATTAAGCACAATATAAATCATCTAGCAGAAAACGATCTTTTAGTGACTAAAAATTCTTTCTAGAACAACAAAACATCCAATTATTTTTAACTAAAATGTGGGTTTAGAATCAGGAAACATTTGTAACCATAAATAAAGTCATTCTCAAACCGATTTTCCAAACAATAAGATTCAGGAACAAGAAGTTGTGCCCATAATTGCGCAGCCTCTCGAATTGGGAGAGGGAGTGACCGAAAAATTGTTGTGGGGTGGGTATACCCAATATATTCTTTTTTAGCGTTTTGGTTACTGGGACCCCCAAATTTTGAGAGGGGGGTGTCTGCAGTTTCAAAATGTTTGAGGGGGATAATTTGATTAATTGCGTAAGTTGATTACAAGTTGATTTGCAACGTACATAGAAGTATGTTGATTTGCCCTGAATTTTTAATGTGAACTACAATACAAGGGTATAACATACGACCGATCTCAATGTCTCTTAGTATGTATCTTTTATTTAAACTCAATAATTTGCCCGGCGGCAAGAATGGAAAAAAATTCAAGTTTTTTTTAGCAAACTTTTTTTTAGATTTTTTAAATCCCGGCTGTTTTTCGCTTCTTCATGGGTTGGGAAGGCTATAAGTTATTTTTTTTTACAATAATAGAAACAACATCAAAAACCGGCAGTCTTTAGTTTTTTGATAAAAAAAAACATCGCAGAACTTGAAATTTGTAGTCTCTAACGAGCTTGTGCTATACTATTGCTTGGTAATTTAATTTTTACCACTTTTCTTTATAAGGCATCTCACTTCTGATACATCACGACAACGGTGTTCGGCACATTATGCAAAACAACACTTACCAGGTGTGGGAGTTGGGGAGGCGATCCGTGGAGCGATCGTCTCTGTGTATGGAGAACTTTTGAACTCCGTTCATGCCCTCGAGGTGGTTGAACCCTTGCAGCGGCACTTTGCTGGTTCCCGTTAAAAACTGTAGAAACTTCGCTCGGTCCTCTTGCTCGAAACTCCGCAGTGCGCGCCAGAACCACTGGATCTGAAAAATTAAAAGCAATCATCCGAACTATAAAAAAGTATTTTAAAATGAGTGGCGTTTACCGGAGCTAAGGTTTAAGAACTTCAGAATACCCAGACCTGTGCAGTGCCCCCCAGGGTTTTATTGGGGGGCAATTCCACAACGGGGGAGGGCACGCGGGGCAACTTTTTTGAAACAGGGGGGCAATAAAACGGGGGGGCAAGCAGGGTAGAAAGAAAAAAAAAGAGAAAAAAAAAGAGAAAAAAAAGAAGAAGGGAAAAGGGGAAAAAAGGACAAAAAAAAGCGAAAATAAGGTAAAAATAGCTCGAAAATGGCTTAAAATACATTGAAATAGGCTAAAAACTGCAAAAAATTCGCGATGATGGCGTCATCTTAGGTCAAAAATGGCGTCATAATTTTAGGGTACTTTTTTTATTTTTTGGCGGCTATAAAACTGAAAGGGGGGAATCTTCCAATAAAGTGGGGGGATTTCCAGACCGTGCACAGGTCTGGAATACCACAGGTGCTTCGTCCTATTTGTGAGCTAATTTCCTGAATAAAAACTTATTTCAAGAATTTTGTTTAATATTAAAACGTTCATATTATTGCGGTTACAATAATTTTAAACAGATTAGGCTAGGCTAAACACTTTTTAGATTCATTACTCAATTACCGAAAATCAAAATGGAAACCATGAACTTACCTGAAGCAATATAATAAGCAAAACAGAAGAAGGAACAAAATTATTAATGTGACTTTTAGACTAGGAATTCGCCTAATTGAAAATGTAACTGTGATTATTCTCGGACTATACACTCATTTGCAACCAACTACGCCGTTTAACCTCAAACCAATTTTTATTGTACGAAAACTATTTGGCGCGTTAAAAGTAATTTAAGATACTTTATAAACAAATAATGTAAAGTTGAAAAATTAAAGTAAGCACAATAATTTTCCAATAACTATAATTATAACAAAATATTTCAGGTATATGACTGTTATATCATAGTATAACTAAAGCTAAAATCTAGAAGTTTTAAAGCATACATGGACACAAGGGGTTAACCCCCCAAATTCTCTGAGAAGGGGGGTTTAACCCCTCCCCACTCAGAAGTTGGGGGCGGGAGAAAAGGTTAACCCCCAATTTTGAAAAAATGAAGAAAAAAACGTCTTTAAAATAACTTCTAACTACCTCCAAACTTAAGTTTTGAGGTCAAAATGAATGTTTTAAGCAATAAGAAGCTCAAAAATGCACTAAAAAGGGCTTTTTGACCTAAAATTAGCGTTTTTTACTCGTTTTCTTTTTAAAATCGAAAAACGATATGAGTAAAATGTACTCCAGAGAAAAAAAAAACGATATGATTTTGCGTTTCTCTGATTTTAACCCCCCCTAATTTGGTGTTTAACCCCCCCACTCCGGACCAACTTGCACATGTATGTTTTGAAGCTTTTGTATAAATCGAGTTAATTCTACCTAATTATTTTCCAGCCCCTCAAATCGATCAAACAAGCCAGCCAATAAGTGAAAATAAAAAAAAACAAGATAGAGCGCACCTGAAGTGAGTTTTTATTGTATTTGTGGTATTCGGTGTTTTGCTGGAGATCGTCGATGTCTATGTTGGGCAGACCGGAGATTAGCAATTCCAGCTCCTGTTCGTTGAAAATGGAGATGAGGCGTTTGGGAATTAACTCGTAGAAACCCTCCAAAAATGACTGGATCTGCTCCCGGATTCCACCTTTAAAAGCACTGATTAATTTAATTTACTTTAAAAATATACTATAGTTTAAGAAATAGCATTGTAGAATAAATTCATTAAAAAATTAACCCTTCACTAAAGAGAGAGAGAGAGAGAGAGAGAGTGGGGGGGGGTGGGGAAATTTAACCCCCAGGATTAAATTTGCGTCAAAAAGATGAATGGATAGAAAATGATTAATGAATTTATAATTTATACAATCTTTGTTTACCTATTCTTGCTCTTATCAACCTAAAATTTCTAATTGGCAAACATTTCTTTAGACCAACACAATTTTCTTTTACACCCTACAACTACATTTTAAACGGAGAAAAAATCACTAGTACCATAATTATTTATTATCAATACCCATCTAGTGACGGGCGAAACTACGGAGCCCCGGGAACACCGGAATCGGAATTCAGATTTTCCAAAAATTCGGCACAGGAACCGGAACCGAAATTCCAAATTTTGGCCGGAACATCCGGAACCGGAACTGCACATCACTTATCAATACCGATTACCTGTCATTTTCATCTGACAGACGAGCTTTACGTATTCGTGCTTGTTCTCGTCTGTGACTGCTATTTTCGCCCCGCCTGGTTTCAATTCTCGCACTTCCCGCACACCAAATTCTTCCACCTAAATACCATAATATATTATTTACCATATAGCTGCAAAAAATTTAGAGCATAGAAAACCCTCAGACCTGAGCACTGCCTTCCCCCGGGGTTTTATTGGAGGAGGGCAATTCCAAAACGGAGGGGGCACGGCAGGCAACTTTTTTGAAACGGGGGGGCAATAAGACGGGGGGGGCAAGCACAGGGAAAAAAGAGAAAAAAGGAGAAAAAAGAGAAAAAAAGAAAGGAAAAAAGGCATAAAAAAAATAAAAATTAAGGCTAAATAGGTCTAAAATGGCTTTAAATGCATTGAAATAGGCTAAAAACTGCAAAAATTTCGCGATATGATGGCGTCATCATAGGTCAAAAATGGCTTCATAGTTTAAGGGTACTTTTTTATTTTTTGGCGAGAGGGGGGCAAATCCTCCAATAAAGCGCGGGGGGGGTGGCATATCCAGATCGTGCACAGGTCTGATCTCTCATAGTAATCAATAAGATCTTTATCTTCGGTAGTCAAAATAAAATTAAACAATATTATAAATACTGAAATGCGTAATCATAACAAAAATAAATTTATCGTTCTATAATTATAGTGTTTCATATAAAATTTTTAAAAATAATTTTTACAGTGTAATGTAAACGAAACATGTCAATAACATTTTTTTTAATTTCCATTATCAATTTATTAATACAAAACGTTTTACCTTATTAATTGATGAAAAAATTATTCTTAGCTGTTACATGACACGCCCAAAAAACCTTTAAAAGTCTACTTTCAATCGGGAATTAAAAAACAGATTTTATTACCTCAAGACTAAAAGTAAGATCCAATCCTAAGTGTTCGACAGGATTGTTCAGAAGATACACTAAAGATTGATAGTAAGAAGGATCCTCCGACTCCATGTCTTGATACCTTTAAAAAAACAATGAAAACATTAACAAAACAATAAAATTTAACGTTAAAATTGTAAAAAAAACTGTTGCTATAACGAAAAATTGTTGGTAAAATGTGCCTAATGTAACGTCCAGAAATATAAGGCCGAATAAATCGAGTTTTTGTAAGAAAAAATGCGAAACAATTTCGCTATTTTTAGCTTTTTGGGCCGAAAAATGAGCGATACAGGACTTGAACATGTAATCTTAAAAAAACACTGAGTGCCTCAGTGACTGACGAGCTGCGTTACACCATCGCTCGACAGTGTTACATTACAACTCATGTTTATAAGGGGTCATATTTCTGAAGCATTAACACAACCGGAGTTGTGACACTAATATAATTATAAAAGTTTCATCATACCTGACTGATTTATTAAGAATATGTTTGTAGAATGCTCGAGTGAAATAGCAATCCAGCAGTTTGTTATCGTAAATAGCTTTTCCAATTAATCTACCCACAAACTAAAAAATCGGTTACATCATTAATCAAATTATATTTTAAATAAAACAAACAATTGGTTATAATATTTTTTATAACTAAACCAAAAATTAAATAATATACCGAAAAATGTGCAACTCTTTAAAAAAAAATATAGAATAGGCCATTATATTGAGCCTCTCCATTTATATAGCACCCTCCATAATAATGGCATAGTACCATTTTAATTCCACCGGATATGCCGTTCGCCTACGTCAATTTACACAAAATGCGCGCGCATCGCGCAAAAGAAATAAAATGTTTTTATTGATTCGCGCGAATTTGTGCAAAAATAAGGTAGGCGAACGGCATATTTCCTGGCTACTATGCCATTATTATGAAGGGTGCTATTTAAATGTAGAAGCTCATTCAGACCTGTGCGCTGCCCCCCAAAATTTTATTTAGAGGGGCAATTCCGAAATGAGGGGGGGCACGGGGGCAATTTTTTTGAAACGGGGGGAATAAAACGGGAGGGGGGGAGCAAGCAGAGGAGAAAGAAAAAAAAGAAAAAAAAAGGAGAAAAAAGAAAGAAAAGCGCAAAAAAGGAACAAAAAAGCGAAAATAAGGTAAAAATAGGTCTAAAATGGCTTAAAATGCATTGAAATAGGCTAAAAACTGCAAAAATTTCGTGATGATGGCGTCGTCATAGGTCAAAAATAGCGCCACAATTTTTGGGTATTTTTTCATTTTTTAGTGGGGAGGGGGTGTAATAAAACGGGGGGGAAGGCAAATCCTCTAATAAAGCAGTGGGGGCATTTCCAGATCGTGCATAGGTCTGCTCAATGTAATGGCCTACTCTGACTTCACTTTTTATAGGAGTTGCACACTTTTTGGTATATTATAAATTTTTGGCTAAACTAGGCTGGTTTTAAGTTTTGTTCGTTTTCAACCGTCAAACAAAACATGCAAGCCTGACTCCAGCCATGGAAAAATAGATGGAAAGTCTTTCTTTAACCGTTTCAGCACTGAGCAAAATACAATGCTTTAGGAACAACCACTTACTGATTGTTTCTAAGTAATTGTATTTCGACGGGTGCTAAAATTATTCGCTGGCTACGGCCAGAATCAGAACGTTTTTAAAAGTGTACTGCCCACAAAAGTAATAGAGAAATTTCCCACTCAAATGATCCAATAAAAAATTATAAGTTTGTTTAAACTAAAAAAAATTAAATAAGAAGGCAGTTACAATATGAATCAAAGGTTTAATACGAATTTTTTCATAGCTAAATTGGGCCGGCTATAGGTGACTAAACCCAGTTCATTGTTGAAAACACTATACACTGCTGTCAGCATAGAGTTTTGTTTGATAGCCCCACCCTACTTAAATCATTCATATGGAGATCATGTAAATTATATACATCTTAGATCTTACTGTAATACTTAAAACAAACTTTTTGTCTTCCTTTTAAAAAATACTGTATTATTTGGCTTTTAAAAAACTAGAAAGTTTCTCTAAATTAAAATTAATTTTCAAATGCTACTTTTTTTACTTCTGACTATGACAGTTTAATTATTTCGTGGAAGATTATTTTAACTAAGTTCTCAATCAATCTTTATATTATGCTATGGAGGTTTTATGTTTTAGGCAATGTTGTAGGTTTAATAATATGTTGTAGTAATGGGTGCAACTACGAAACCCCCGGAACCGGAACCAAAACCGGAATTGAGATTTTTAAAAAATCCGGAACAGAAACTGGAACCGGAATTGAGATTTTTTTAAAAATCCAGAACAAGAACCGGAACTGGAATTCCAAATTTTGTCCGGAACATCCGGAACCGGAGCCGATTATCACACTGTGAACACACCGGAATCGGAATTGAGATTTTTCGAAAATCCGGAACAGAAACCGGAACCGGAATTGAGATTTTCCAAAAATCCGGAACCGGAATTTCAAATTTTGACCGGAACACCCGGAGCCGGAATTGAGATTTTCCGAAAATCCGGAACAGAAAACGGAGGAACCGGAATTAAGATTTTCCAAAAATCCAGAACCGGAACCGGAATTTCAAATTTTGACCGGAACATCCGGAACTGCCTATCGTCGCTAATACGCTGTAACTTACTTTGAAGTAAGCCTTGTGTTCCTGATTGACGTACGAGGCCGGATTTATCATGTAGGTCACTCGATCGCCGGGGGCCGTCATGAACAAGGCGTAGTCCGGGTTGAATATTTCCCTTGTTATTATGCCGTACCATTCGCGGAGCAAACCGCCCGCGTCTTGACCTTCCTCCCCTGCAATTCAATCGATTGTTTTAATGATAATGGGACAAATTTAATTTCAAAGATTTCATTATTACTTTTTAGAAAAAATACAAGCTCATTATTTTTTTATTCCATGGGAATAGATTTGCCAGTCGTTATCGCTGTTTCGAAAAAATCAGTATTTTTCTGTCTGAGGTCATAAGTTTTTTTTGAGATGGGGAAGGACAGAGGGGTCCATCCCCCCCCTAGAGCCAAAATTTCGGACCCCTCTCCTAGAAAAAATCCAGGGCCCCCTCCCCCTCAAAGCGCGAGAGCGGTCCGGTCTGACCCCCTAGCGAGGCTGACCCCCTTCCCCCTCATGATCAATTTAGAAGTATAATTTTTTATTTACTGTCAAAAACATGGTTTTTTAGTTAAAAACAGTGTTTATTTTTTAGGCCTAAATAGTCTGTTTTAGTATATAAAATTTAATATTAGACCTAAAACCCATAAATTATTAACTTAAAAAAACTTTGTTGAAAATCGGCCACCCTGGACCCCTCCTAAATTTAAAATCTCGCCCGGGTCGACCTGCCTCCCCCTAAAAAGTCAGGGGGGTCCGAACCACCTGGACCCCCTCAAAAAAAATTTTGGCCTTCCACCCAGTGGACCCCCCCCTAGCGGACCTGACCAAAAACACCTATGCCGAGGTACCTCCAACTTTAAGGGTGGAATGTTGGCAGTTTTGAGACTTTTTTTGGGGGCGGATATCCTCTAACCTGTCTCTGTCCATTTATGCCTTCACATCCATGAAATACAGTAAATCTGGCGTTCTCCTACCTTTTTAAAAGGTAAAATTATTGAGAATAAAGTGAATTCTACGGTGATCTTCCATGTTAGTAAAAGGCGATTATTGTGCGGCGTTATTAGCGATTGCCTCTTCCAGAGAAAATGGAGCAAAAATTTTTTTTTTCAGAATAATACGCCGCGTTGTGGCGGGCGCCACTATTACACACGAGCAGACGGTTTATGCAGAAAATACTGTACAAAATCTTAAATGCACTATACGTTTATAAGTATTACCTTCGAAAATAATATAAAATCGGTGCTTCCATTCGTGAGGTCGTAATCTGTGTAATTCGCGATAACTGTCTTGAAATACTTGGCGCCGGCTAATCCTTAAGGGCACATCCTCTCTCCTGCAAAACAAAAACAAACTTATTTACGCATGAATCTAAAAAAGTAACGGTTAAAAAAGAAAGAAAAATAATTTAATCTTTCTATAAAAAGATTATTCTAATCTTTGAAAGAAAGCATTAGAAAACCTTATTATAGTTTTTAATAACTATCAAGTTTATCCTGTAGTTAAACATAGTGTTGTAATAAGTTAGTTTTACTTTTACCCGACTTTTAAATTTTACTTATTTTATTTTTGTTTTTATTGTTACTCGACTTTTGAAATTTTAAATACTTTTACTCTTATTCGGGTTTTTTCTCGTACTTACTTTACTTTAAATTAGGTAAGATTAAGTAATTTCAACGAGTATAAATCTCCCGGGCTTATGGTATGAGTAGCAGGAAAAAGTATTGAAGGTGAAGAATCTCCTAGAACAATTTTATTTTAGACCAAAAACTGTTTAGAATAAAATTTTAAACAGAAATTTAGACGCAAAAGCGGAGCTCTGGAGCTCTAAAACCAATCTTCTACACTTTGGATATAAAAATAGAAGTTATGGTTTTGGAGTTCTAAGGTTGGTCCACTGAACTAGGTGCTATGTTAGCACGTTGTTTAAAACTCTTAATAAAGATTTAATTTTTTGGGTTTTTTTCTCGAGAAATCGTATAAAACTCTTTCTCTGCATGGCGTACATTTATATTTTAGCATTTTTTTGCATATTTGTTACAAAGATAAGCTAATAAGGCAGTAACCCTCAGTTTAGAATAGGCCAAACTCCTACCTAAGGGTTAAGGCTTTTTTAGCCTTTATTTAAAACTAATATGCATAAAACTGTTCAAATATTAATTTATTTTATTTAAAAAACGAGTTCTACAAGGTTTCCCGAAAAAAAAAACAAAACAAAATCCAGAATATTATTAAGAGTTTGAAACTACGTGCTAACATAGCATTTAGTCAGTACGCATTTAGTGGACCGGCCCTTGAAGCTCAATACTCTAGCAAATATGAAAGTTACATTATACATACATTATGTTTAGTAGTTCTATAAAAAACCAAGCCATTTTGAAATATAAGTTTTGGATGGCGCATAGAAACACACGTGTAAATTGGTCCACTGTGGGGAAAAATAATAATTGTAGAAGAGTGAAGGGGGAGGGGTGTAGGATAATTTCTAGTGATGGGCGGAACTACGGAACTTCCGGAACACCGGATTCGCAACCAGAACCGGAATTGAGATTTTCTAAAAAATCCGGAACAGGAACACGAACCGGAATTGAGATTTTTTCAAAAATCCGAAACAGGAACCGGAACCGGAATTCCAAATTTTGCCCCGAACATCCTAAACCGGAACTGCCTATAAAAACTGAAAAAACCCCCGGAACACCGGAACCGCAACCAGAACCGGAATTGAGATTTTTCAAAAAATCCGGAACGGGAACCCGAACCGGAATTCAGATTTTTTCAAAAATCCGGAACCGGAATTCTAAATTTTCCCCGGAACATCCGGAACCGGAACTGCCTATCACACTGCGAAACCCTCGGAACACCGGAACCAGAACCGGAATCGAGATTTTCCAAAAGTTCGAAACCGGGAATTCCAAATTTTGCCCGGAACATCCGGAACCCGGAACTGGCCATCGCTAATTTCTTACCCGTATCGTAGTCGGTCGTCGGAGCGTGAGAGCTCCTTGCGGAAGTACTTTCTTTTCACGTCGAAATCGAGGAGGCGCGGGTAGTCGATGAGGACTGCGAAAGGGCCGTCCTGCAGGTCCGGCCGCGTCGTCTGCCGCAGGATTTGATTTAACACACGTCTGTGATCTTCTAAAAATACAACAGTTTATCTTAGTTCCGTGTTAACTTTCTTTATTCACTTTCAAATTTCAACATCATAAATACTGCTGTATCTATTTAACGAATAAGAGAGAAAGGAAAGGTTATGTGATGTTACTTAATATTATTGATGGGAAATTATTTTAACAAAGTGTGACGACTCAAAGTAGAAGCGAAAATAACCAGGCGCTGATAAATTTAGACAGCCATATTTATAGAAAAATTTGGCCGATACAGGAATTAAACCCGCAACCTTTAAAGTCGACTCTGGCGTGCTATCCATTACACTATAGGCTGGACAATGAAAGGGGAAAGATTTTTCACGGAAGGGACACAATGTGTCACAAAAGGTAAATATAGAGATTATATTATATTTTAACAAAAACCAGTCATGCCTTGTTTTTCAGAGCTCATACTCATATTGGATACTTTTCTTGACGAGTACGAAGTTTAACATTGTCTAAATTAATCAGTATGTTTTAGACCTGTTAGTGATGTTCCAATCTTCCAATGATACTTAACTAAAGTTGAACTTCTGTTTCGCGCCTTTAGAACTAAAAATGCATATATTTACTACTTAAGGCGCACAAAACATACATTCGCCCTATTTTAGAATATGAAACTCCAGTGTAGAATTCTCATTTACGTAAAAATGTTGATGTTATAGAGGGGGTTCAGAGAAAGTTTACGAAGCGCCTTTTTAAACGATGTTGCATGGCTTTTGGTAGCTATAAAAATCGGCTTATTAAATTAAAGCTTGAACGCTTGGAACAAAGACGAATTATAGATGACTTAGTATTGTGCTTTAAAATTGTAAAAAATTATGTTGAAGTTGAGTGTAAAAATTTTTTTGAAATTGATACTAGCTTAAGAGCAAGAAATAGTGGTTGTAAACTTAAAAAAATTGAAAATTTTAGAATTGATTCCAGAAAATATTTTTTTAGTAATAGAGTTGTAAATCTTTGGAACGATCTAAGCAGTGATATAGTTCTTTCTAGATCTGTTAAAAATTTTCGTAAAAAATTAAAAAAACCTTGACTCTTCATTCTTATCCAAGTACATACATACATAAATAAACTATTGATAATAAGCAATAGTTTATTTTTGAGCGATTCCACGTTCTTCTCCTGTGTTACCCCGTGCTCCAAATAATTTTTGTTTGTTTGTTTGTAAATATTCTATTTTATTTTTTGTATATAATTCACAGTAAGTGTTCTACATTTATATTGTGTATTATCTTGTTGATAATAAATAAATAAAAAATAAATAAACTCCGCCTCTTATTTCATTTCAGCGAATTTAAGCTTACTAAACCATGAATTATGTTGTACGTTATTCTATTAGCACTTTAAAATCATTTTGTATTGTTTTTTTAAGTTTAAAAACAAAACTTAACTTTATAAAAAATTTTCGACAAAAATATTCTATGGCATTCCTCTTTAATTATCCTTAAAATTAGTTAGTGATGGGCGGAGCTACGGAACCCCCGGAACCGGAATTCAGATTTTCCGAAAATCCGGAACAGCGACCGGAACCGGAATTGAGATTTTCCAAAAATTCGGAACAGGAACCAGAACCGGAATTCCAAATTTTGCCCGAAACATCCGGAACCCAGAACTGCCTATTACACTAGTGAAACCCCCGGAACACCGGAACCGGAATTGAGATTTTCCAAAAATTCGAAACCGGGAATTCCAAATTTTGCCCGGAACATCCGGAACTGCCCATGACTAAAAATAGCGCGAAATATTCTGGAACCCGGGGAAACATCACTACTTCAGACACTCATTAAGCTTATAAACTATTGGAATAACTGTCAGTCAAATAACGAAACGACTGAACCTGCAAATCTGAGGAGCTTTTGTGCGTCTGAGGGCAGGTCGGCCAGGTTGTAGACGGAAGTGTCTTGGGTCAGTCTGGGTCCGCTGAGGGTTCCAGGGTGGTCCAAGGAGCCGGGAGATGTAGGTGCGTGGTCCAAGGACGGAGTCTGCATCACAGCGGCTGTCGCCGGAGTCCCTTCGCCTTCTGCATGCGATCCGCTCTAAATTAGACAATAAAACAAGTAAACAACCTTGTGTCACAGTCAGTTTTTGGCTAAATTTGTTAGAAAAGAAAAGTTTAATGCAATAACAACAACAAGTGGGCAATAAAACTGTTTAAAACCAATTTTCGACTACAATCTGTACCGTTAAAACCCGATCTTGTAGTAAAGTCTGAGCGAAAATGACATGGACAAAAAAATTTAGAAGAGCAAAATTTTATCACGCTAACAGTACCGTTTTACCGTCAACCTATAGGAAAATTTGATTAGTTTACAGACCTGTGCACGGTCTGGATATGCTTCCCGCTTTATTGGAGGATTTACCCCCCCCCCCAACCCCAACCAAAAACGAATGAAAAAGTACCCAAAATGTATTACGCCATTTTTGACTATCGCCAATTTTTTACAGTTTTTATTTTATTTCAATGTTTTTTATTCCATTTTAGACTTATTTTTACTTAAATTTCGCCTTTTTTTGTCCTTTTTTTCTTTTTTCCGTCTTTTTTTCTTGTTTTTCTGTTCTTTCCCTTTTCCCCCTGCTTGCCCCCCCGTTTCAAAAAAATTGCCCCCCCACGTGCCTCCCCCATTTTAGAATTGCCCCCCCCCCAATAAGCCCCCGGGGCAGTGCACAGGTCTAAACAGTTTATAAAGTCCAACGGCGAATAATAAGCTAAAAACAAAATACAGAATAATTTTCACTTATGCCATAATGCAAAATTTTCCTGACCTGAATTTTAAATGCAATAAATTTAAGAAGAATGTGGCTCTTACCTTGTTCTTTTCCCGCTGTCCTGCGTGAACTAGGAAAAAGGCTTCTGCGGCGGGCTGGAGGACAAGAACAGCGTGGGGATCGCTGGCGTCTCCGAGGCGTTTCAGACAACTGCTCAGCGCCTCCCACAGGGTTTCCAGATGCAGCAATTCGCTGTAGGGCTGCGTTTCCAGTGGATCTTTTGCTTCCTCTTTGTCCTCCTTGGCTTTAGAGGTCTCCGCTTTCTCCTCTCTGCTCTCCTCCATGGGGGTGTCAAGCGTACTCTGTGCGTCCTGTTGGGCTGCCGACGGCGCATCACTGGGCTGCTCAGGAAGCGCAGAGCCAGGGAGCTCCGCAGTTGGTATTGCAGCAGTTGCATTGCCGCCCACGGGTGTCGACCTCCTCGACCCCTGGGTTGTGGCACCACCAGAAGCGCCCGTGGCCCCGTCCTCTGCAACAGGGGTGGCTGCAGACGTCCCATTGGCGCCCAGCGGATCCGCGACAGCAGTGGGCGGCGGCGCCCCAAATCCTGCGCTGAATCCAAACCCGGAAGAGGTCTGAGCCGTGTGCCGTTGGCGTTGTTGCTGGTCGCTCAGCATGTTGTCCCGCACTTTCATAGCGGCCCTGATTTGGCTGAGGGTGTTCAAAGTGCGGAGGAGGTACTGCTGCGTGGACCCCTTAGCCGTCAGATTCTGGATGCTGGGCAGTTGCAGTTCTGCGCAGCTGCTTTTGGCCGGGTTCACTTTGGCCAACGTGCTACCCGAGATGATGACCGTGGAGCCCTCAAAACGGTCCTGGACCAGTCCTTTGATTTGGTGCTGCTGAATAGCAGCCACAGTTCCCGATGACTCATCCGACAGGGGGAGTTGCCGCAACTCGCTCAGAACTGTTCTGATCTCTTTGGTCAGCTCTTGTCCCAGCTGCTCAGCCGATTCCAGGAGGAGCCGATTGACCAGGGACCTGGTGTTTTTCCCAAGAGTTCTCACCGACTCCAACAGAAGATTTCGACCTTCCAGTAGGCCGTCCTCCCCGCACTTACCTCGTGTCACCACATCAACCACCAGCTTCAACTGCTCGCTCATAATTGAGCCGGATTCCTGATTTTCTCCGGCAGAAGAAGCGCTCCTAGTTGCCGTTTCCACCTCTTCCGCCGCCTGGTCCGGCAAAGCGCAAACCACATAAGCCAACAGCTTCAGAAGGCGATCCACCAGCAGGTTATTGTTGGCGACCAGGGAGAGTTTGAGCATTGACATTAGTCTTCCCAGCGGGGCGTCTTCGAAAGTTTTATACACGCACTCTTCATGGAGTCCTGTTAAACTGGACTGGGAGCGCTGAAGAGTTTTGCTCTTCTGGGCAGAGCGAGCGCCTAAATTCGAGGTGTCCAACCGTTGGAGAACCTGCCAGAAATCAGTTTGCGCAGCAGCTCCGTTTGGTCCGCCTGTCAACTTGTCCACGCTGAAGGCTTTCATTGGCTGCACCGATTCCCCTCGGAGAACATTGGGCACGAATTGACCGGGAAACCCTTTTGCTAACGAAATTAAGGCATCTAAAATGTGCCGCGCCGCAATGGGGGCAACCAACGGGTGAATGTGGATCTCCGAAGACCCCGACGAGGAACTACTGCGTTTTCCCGGCGGTTTTTTCTCCACACTAAACACGTTGACTCGATTGCCCAGACCCGTTTCTATCGTAAGGTTCAACCAAGACTGAGCTGGGTTTTTACAGCCGATCATTACCCCATTGTGATTAATTGCCGACAGCTGGGTATTGTGGCGATTTCCAGTCGCAGCCATGGTTCCCACCGAAGTTGACATTTTACTCGGATGATGATGATGATGATGCTGAGCGTCTGACGCCGACTTTTTCTTACCAAAAGCGGTTGATGACGGGCTGTCTATTTGTTCCAAAATAGCCACCATGGCGCGCACTGTCCAGTCTCTAGTCGGCGCGTGGCTGCAAATGCTTTTCAAAATTCGCCCGAGACGCCCTATGTTGAGTCGCTGATCTTCAACAAAAAACAAAACCAGCAGACCGGCCACGGCCTCCTTGTCCAACAGCTGCATCCCTTTGCTAGTCGATTGGGCTATCGTGCCGGCCAGGAGGCCGAAGTTGTTAGCACTCCCTTGACCCGCGTTGGTCCCTCGCATCTGGACTTGGTAGCGGGATATGGGCCCCCGGACGGTGTAGCGTCCGCCCAGCATCCCACCCCAATCCATGCCGTGACGGGGGTGCATGGCCGCCAGTCTGGCGACCTGCTGTTGCTCCAGGGCCTGGCGCAATCGCCGTGCTTCCGCTTGCAGCGCTGCCGGAAGGTGTTGCAGCTGACTGTCCTCCATGTCTGCTAACACCTGGGCGCGGAGGGAAGGATTCATAGCGGCAAACATCACCTCAGGGTCCATCGCTTCCGGTGGCGGGGCTGGATTTGCCTGCTGGGTGGCTCTGCGTTGCTCCTCCAGGACCTCCAGCTGAATTTCCGGTGGTAGGGCCTCCAGAAACTCAGGAGCTATCACGAGGCCGTTGGCTGCAGCCATGTCTCCAGCAGTAGAAGAGGCTTGGGCAGGCCCCGGGGTGGTCTCGTTAATTCCATCCACTGCAGCAGATGCTGCGCTGTCCACTGTAGGCGTCTCGGGAGCAGCCGTGGCGGCGGGAGTCGCCTGTCGTCTCTGCTGCTCTTCTCGCATGGTCTGGAGTCTTTGGCGCCTCACGTAATCTGCGATGACTTCCTGCCTCATATCCTCAGGCAGGGCAGCCAAGAAGGCCGGATCGACCCCTTCCGGCACTTCGATGTTGCCTAAAAGCCCTCGGTACTCCTCCAGTTGGGCTTGGCGTTCTGAGATCTCCGCACTGGACGCGGCCGCTTGTTCTGGAGTTCCAGATGGAGCAACAGCTTGTGAGGCAGCCGACGCAGTCGCTTCACCAATCGGCACTTGATCCACTGGAAGAGCGTTGGATTGAGCTGGTTGCGTTTCCACAGGACCTCCTTCCCCATCTAAATAAATAAGTTTTGTCGTTTTTTTACGAAATTAAATTCTACTTCTCATATTTTATAATTTTTTTTCTTATATCTTTTTTAAAAAAAGAAAAATTTAAAAATTCTTTCTAAAATTATAGTTCAAGGTATGGTGGATAGTCAAAATTTTTGTTTTTGATGTCGATAATTTTTAATGAAAATCTTTTACTGTCTCCCACAAATTGTACCGATTTTTTACGGAAATTTATTTCACTTTTAACAAACCAAAAAAAATGTTTTTTCAAAACAAAAACATATTTTAAAAATCATATATCAAACATTTTTATCCTGCGACTTCCAATTTTTAAATTTTATCATAAAAAGTCTTTAAAAAATCGATTTTTTAGCTTCACTTTAATACTTCATAGGAGACTGTTTGTCGAGATAATAATATTGTTTTAGTAAAAAAGGTATTTAGTGATTTTTTATTAAACGTGAGCAAAAAATTCGACTAACTGAAATTTTAGTCTTTTGTAGTCAAATTACGCAAAATATCTAAAATAAAATTTTATTTAAAATACAAAAAGTGCAATGTTATAGTATTTAAAAAATATTTTGTTGCTATGAAAAATATATTCTGATTGGTTTGCCAATTTACTGTTTCACGTTCAACAAATGGGTAAAAATTGCAGGCTTCTTTTCTCCGTGGGTAAAACATTTTAATATCTGTTGTTGTTGTTGTTGCATTACCTGAAACTTATCTTCCCTGGGTAGATTATGCAAAGGGCAGGCGTTAAGACAAGCCAGGAGGGGCAAAAAAAATTTTTTTTTAATATCTCGATAAAGACTTTCTTAAAACTTATAATCAAGATGTTGAAATAGAGTTAAAAGTATGTGCTGTGCAGTATCCTAATATACTTTTATACAAAATATTGCACATTCAAGGGAAAAACCCATTCAATAAAAAATGCTCAAAACACCTAAGAAAATAAAAAAACAACAAATCACAATTTTTATTCCATATTAATTAGTTAAAAAAATCGTAGTACGTCGCAATATTTTTTTAATGCCGTTTTATTAAATAATTGGAGAAATTAGTCTTTTTCACTGACCGGAAGAGTTCATAGTGACCGAGCTGGCGTTGGTTATGTTGGAGAGCGGATCCTGTTCGATCTGCATGCGTTCCAGAGGCTGCTCCACCTGCCTTGTCCCACTCTCATTGGTTTCAGCTCTTGTCTCAGCCGCACGCTCATTGGTTCCCGGTTCCAGGGATCGCCCTGAATCCGTGCCAGAAGGAGCCATCTGATTACCGGTTGCGGGATGAACTCCATTTTCTGTGGCGGCGGTCAAGGACACGTCTGTTGTTATTGAATGAACAGTCGTCGCTGAAACTAAATCGTGAAAGTTAAAACAGTTTCTTTTTTTTTTTTTGTTTTTTCGTGTTTTGGAGAGTGACTCTTAAAACACAAGACGATCAAATTTTTTATAGCACTGGTCGATACCGAAAATGAATCAGTCTTAGACTATGAATTTTTAAGCACACTGTGGCCTGGTATAGATCATAATGAGCATGGAAAAGATCAGACCTGTGCATTGCCCCTCCCCCAGGGTTTTATTGGGGAGGGGAAGGAAATTCCAAAACGGAGAAGGGGGCACGGGGCAACTTTTTTGAAAAGGGAGGGGGCAATAATAAAACGGGAGGACAAGCAGGGGAAAAAGGGAAAAAAAGAGAAAAAGAGAGAAAAATGAAGGAAAAAGGAAAAAAAAGGACAAAAAAGTGAAATTAAGATAAAAATCAGTCTAAAATGGCGCAATAATTTTAGGGTACTTTTTCATTTTTGGGCAGGGGAGGGACCAATCCTCCAATAAAGCGGGCGTGGGGGGGGGGTCATAGACGTTTTTGGGGAGGAGGACAGAGGGGTCCACTCCCCCTAAGAGCCAAAATTTTGGACCTCCCCCCAGAAAAAATCCAGGAAACCCCCCTCCCCCCAAAGCCCGAGAGCGGTGCGGCCTGACCCCCCCCTCCTAGCAAGGCTGACCTCCTCCCTTCACCCTCCCGACTAATTTGGAAGTATATTTTTTATTTACTGTCAAAAACACGGTTTTTTTAGTTAAAAACAGTGTTTAAATACACTTTTTAGACCTAAATAGGCTGTTAGTACAAAAAATTCACTTAAATTCACTAAAAACACTTAAATTATTGAGTTAAAAAAATTATTTAAAAAATTGGACCGCCCTGACCCCCCAAAAATTTGAAATCTCGCACCCGGGGTCGACCCCCCTAAAAAGTCAGGGGGGTCCGGACCCCCCCCCTTACAAAATTTTGGCCTTCCACCCGGGGGTGGATCCCCCCTTAGTGGACCCGACCAAAACACCTATGAGGGGAGTGGGGGCATTTTCACACCGTGCACAGGTCTGAAAAATGAAAAGTGGAAAATTACAATCGTCCCATTTTTTATCACTTGTTCGTAGTTTAGTTTTACACACATACGAACATAAGTGGGCAGCTTCTCGGATTTTGGGGGTTATATCCCTTTCCTCAAATCTGGGAGAAGGAAAGTATACCGAATTTTTAAAAGGTATTCCCCATTTTTGAGTTTTTAGTACTGAGGAGACCTCGAAAAAAATTAGGGGGTGTCTGGAGTCCTCCAACAAAATTCCAAATTATAGCGGGAGCAATGTGGAAAATTTTGAAATTATATTTTTTTGTTACGGAGGGCATAATACTTCAATCCCTTGCTAACCTATGCATTAAAATACACGCACGTGTAAATGTAAAAAATGATGGTTGGTTATAGATATAAAAAACAATGATAGATAATGTTAGATGCACGGTTGCATGCCAATCAAAATAGTGTGTTTTTTTCGAGTTTGTTGCATAAATCTTTATCCTTTAGAAAACTTTCAAAATTTTAGCCAACCAATTTTAAGATTTTTATAATGTAAAGTATCCCTTTTTCATGAATGCTGAGTGTTTTTCTGTAGCCCTTATGATTATAAATAACTAACCTTGTGTATCAGCTGTTACAATATTATTGACAGTAGATGAAATAGGCGTGGACTGTGCGTTCAATGGTTCTGAAGTATCATGTCCCGCCATTTGCAAAGCCGACTGCCAAAGCTCATTTACCATTCCTACAATTTTAGTAATTTTTTATCACAATTACAAAAAATTATCCTTTTATTTGCTCTAAAATCAATATTTTGCATGAATTGAAATAAATTTTTAAGGGATAGTGCACGTGTGTTTTGACAGATTTTGTGTAAAAATTACCCACACTCATTATTTTGATTCCTGTAGTTTGGAACTGGATGGAAGTAATAAAATTTAGACCTTTCCACAGACATGGCTTTTGTGTCAAAAGGTATAGCTTGTATAGTTTCCTTTATATTTTTATTTTATTTGTGTTTTAACGAACGGTTTAAAAACTTACAACTACCTTGCCCGCGTATTTTAAGTGATAATAATAATAAATAGTGATGGGCGGAACTGAGAAATCCCCGGAACCGGAATGGAGATTTTCCAAAAATCTGGAATAGGAACCGGAACTTCAAATTCCGCCCGGAACATCCGGAACTACTTATAAAACTGCGAAACCCCCGGACACCGGGACCGGAACCAAAACCGGAATTGAGATTTTCCAAAAATCCGGATCAGGAACCCGAATTCCAAATTTTGCCCGGAACATCCGGAACCGGCCGAAACTGCTCATCATTAATAATAATACCTACCTCCCGCCATTGAAGCAGCGGAATCGCCTTCTTCAAAAATACCGTTACGGTCGTTCGCCAGGTGTTCCACGGAATTGTTTTGAGTACTTGCCGCAGAATTCTAAAATACAAAATTTTCACTTAAAAGAATACGGTTTGGCCACGTTAAAACTATAGTTCAAACAAAAAATAATGCGTACTGGAAAATTTTTTAGTGAACATGTCAAAAGGATCGACTTAAGGCTTATACTAGGCTCACTCATCTCCTATTTCCAAACTGAGATCCGTAATAAGTGTTATTATACAATACTATATCTGATTTCAATTTTGAGGTAACAGATATCGGAGTTTAAAACAAAATTCTTATCACTATTCAGACATGTGCACATTCTGGAAATCTCCCCGCTTTATTGGAGGATTTGTCCCCCCCCCCTCCGCCAAAAATGAAAAAGTAGGTACCCAAAAATTATGGCGCCATTTTTTGACCTATTACGACGCCTTGATAGAAAAATTTTTGCAGTTTTTAGCCTTTTTCAATGAATTTTAAGCCATTTGAGACCTATTTTTACCTTAAATCGGTATTTTTTTCCCTTATTTTCTCCTTTTTTTTCTTTCTCCCCTGGTTTGGCTCCACGTAATAATAGCAGCGTAAAAATTCCTTCGACATTTGACTTTCTTACAAAAATAACATTCTGGTAAAAATACCATCGGGTAATTTTGTGACAAATAATTGGTCACCTGAGTATCAGCCGTTGCGGCGCTATCTTCAGCTACCTCCGTTCCGGAAGTAGCGGCCAAGCGCTCTTCCGCCGTTCTGAGCGCCGTTTCCAACAGGGCCTTTTCTGCTTTGGCAGCTTCCAACTTTTCCTTGGTTTCTTTCGCGGCCTTTTCCAGCCTAAAATCGAACGAAATAGGAAACCACCTCTTGCAAAAGTGACGAGCAATAATTATACAACGACAAGTAAACACAGTTTCTGAAGCGAAGGCCGTATTTACTTAAAGTAAAGGCATTTTAAAATTTATAAGGGGCTTTTCAGGTTTATTGAACAGTACACTACTAGATGGTAGGATTATTTTTTATTTTATTTTACTACAGGCACTAAAGCTGCAACCTAAAATTGTATATTTATTTTCTATATACATTATACTTATGTTATAAACCTAATTTTACTTTAAATAGAAACAGTTTTTTTTTTCAACTACTTTAAAAATTAAAGGAAAATAAAAATACTATTCATAGCAATGTTGCGGTTAGCATGAGGTGGATGAGAAAGGAGACCATTTTACACAAATGTTCCAGACCTGTGCACGGTCTGGAAATGCCCCCCCCCCGTTTTATTGCCCCCCCTCGCCCAAAAAATGAAAAAGTACCCTAAAATTATGACGCCATCATTACAATTTTTTTTGCAGTTTTTAGCCTATTTCTATGTATTTTAAGCCATTTCAGACCTAATTTTACGTTATTTTCGCTTTTTTGTCCCTTTTTTCTCTTTTCCCTTCATTTTTTTTTTCTTTCCCCCTGCTTGCCCCCCCCGTATCAAAAAAGTTGCCCCCCGGGCCCCCCGTTTTGGAATTGCCCCCTCCCGTTTAAACCCCAGGGGGCAGTGCACGCACAGGTCTGAATGTTCTATACAAAAATTACTTCCGTTAACCTCCATGTGTTACAATAACAATTAGGGTAACTGACTTAAAGGCAGTCAAGCCCTAATTTCGGCCACCAGGCTGTTATTTTTGCCATGCGTAAAATTATGAAATGAACTGCGTATTTCTGGATAGATTGTCATGTCATCTATCTAGCCATATGCAGTTCATTTCATACCTATGCGCACAGCAAAAATAAGGGCTGGTGGCCGAAATTAAGGCTGGCCGAATTTATTTCAGTTACCCTTCTTCTAATGATGGGCGGAATTGCGGAACCCCTGGAACACTGGAACCGGAATTGGGATTTTCCGAAAATCCGGAACCGGAATTGAGATTTTCTAAAAATCCAGAAGAGGAACCGGAAACGGAATTCCAAATTTTGCCCGGAACATCCGTAACCGGAACTGCCCATCACTACCTTCTTCCGTCTTTTTTTTAATAGAAACACTTATCATCCAATTATGTTTCCAATTATGTTTCAAAACTCCAAAGCCGGACTAAAATTCCGCTATGTCAATTTTGCACAATATTGTCGTCGACAAAAGCAAGCGGAAACCGTTGCGAAAGAAGTGTTTGACTTAACTAAAAACCTTCCCCCACCTTCGGGCCTCTTCTTTGTCGTCCCGCTCCTTTTTCTTGGCCTCCAATTCCTCTAGGAGAAGGGGGCGTAGATGGGACTGGAGCTGTATCCGGACACTGGCCACTAGGAAGTGGACGCTGTCCCCGTCCAAAAGCCGGGACTCCTCCTGCCAGGACGTCAAAGCGCTGGGCACCCGCGGAATATTCGCTCGCGCACTACCTGCTGCTTCCAATGCCTAAAACCATGAAAATTTAGAACTTTATTTTCGTTCTTTTATGATCTCATACTCTTTTTATAGGTACTTTGTATTGTATAAAGTAAGTATGCATACTTTATTATGTTTACGGAAATAATTATAAATTATTTTTAAAGTTTAAAAACTTTGTAATAGTACTAACGTGACCAAAATAATACGCAGTAGTAATACAGAGATAATACAATAAACAGTTGAGTTTTGAAGCTAGAATAAAAAAGACATAACAAAATTTAAATACCGTTTAAGCTGTAACTTCTCACTTCTATTTAAAAACATTGCAGATAACAAACAATTATCAAAGCAGTATACCCAGTATACCTGTGCACTGCCCTTGGGGATTTTATTACAGGGAGGGGCATTTCCAAACGGGGGAGGGCACAGTGGGGGCACGGGGGCAATTTTTTTAAAACGGGGGGGGGCAGACAAGCAAGCAGGGGGGGGGGAAAAGAGAGAAAAGAGAGAGAGAGAGAGAGAGAAGAGTTGAAAAGGGGAAAAAAGACAAAAAAGCAGAAAATTGCGATGAAATAGGGTCTCAAGTGGCTTGAGAAGGATTGAAGTGGCTGAAAACTGCAAAAAGTTCATGGTGGCATCATTTTAGATTTATTTTGACTTTTGTTGGCGGGGGGGGCAAATCCTCTAATAACAACGGGGAGCATTTCCAGAACCGTGCACAGTGGTGGCATTCTTGACACGCGGTTAACCCCAGGGTAACTTTTT
>JASAMX010010748.1:0-15860 GCA_030248175.1 Microlaimidae sp. YZB2_3 | reverse complement strand
TATGTTCCATTTACTTCGTTCAGTTACTGCTCGATTTATATAACAGGTGTAGTCATATTAGTCTAGGGTAGTGCATTTAATTTCGGCACTTTTTTGTTTTTCCAATGTAACTTTTCACTGTATGGCGCGATTTTCATGTTTGATATCTCATTTTGAAGCTTTCGCAATACTGCGTTGCTTCATAAAAGTTTCCCTGTACGAAGTTGTTTTTTTACTTAATTAAATCAGTTTAAAAAAAAAACGGAAAATTGCCGAAATTGAATAATATGCATTTAATTTCGGCACTTTACAAACAATCGATTGTTTCTCAGTCAAAAAATCATCATTTTCAAAAATTTAAAAGCCTATCATTATCTCCAGACAGTTTTCTTTAATTTAAGCTTCTATTTGTTGTTCAACGTGTAACTGGCAAAAAGTTACACCTAAAATGCCAAATGGTATCAAAATGAGCAAAATTTGGGAAAAAAGTGCATTTAATTTCGGCACTTTTTAAAAGGACCCCCTTAATCGAGTTTAGGTGCAGTGCTATGACCCCTACACATTTCAACGTTGTTTTTTTAACTATTTACAACTACAATTTAACACTCGACCACTTAATTCAACTCGTTTTTACCTACAGCAATATGTGTGCCGAATTTACACGATTTTATTTAATAACGATTGCTCACCACAGACGCAACGTAGAACCACGGGGACTAAAAATTCAGAAAATAGACTAAATTTTACCAGGACAGTTTAATTTTTAAACCAATTTTATTGCGTAATCATAAAATGCCCATGTTCTAAAAACGAGTAACAATTTTATTTTTTGTAAATCACACAATTTCACATGAAAATATCACAACATAACAATTAAAAAGCTCACGACTGTCATCTACATATAATTAGCTCTCATTTGAGCTATCAAACGTGCTATTCCGTCCAGGATTACTAAAGATATAGTCCAAAATCAAAAATGCCCAATTGGGAAAAGTGCCGAAATTAAATGCACTACCCTAATACATCAATGAAATACCTTTCGGTATGCTGTTGGAAGAAACATTCAAAGCCGCTTGTGAGAAATTTGTTTTAAAAAATTTTCAGTTTTTTTGCTATTCGTTGGACATTTTCGTAGAGACTATAAAGTTATACGAGATTTATTTGTGAATATTTTGATTTCAGGCCAAATTTGTACAAACCAAAAATGAAGATGGAAGTTGTTGGATAGAGTGCGAAGGGATTTCGTATAAAGTTTGAAATAAATTTTTTCCTATCGACAACTATTTTGCGGTGAAGATTGCTTGGAACAAACAGAATTAGATTTAACCTGTTTTAAACGCAGATTTTATAAATTTATTGTAAAAGAAATTTGCTATTTTGTTGTTTTTGATTCAAAAATTGATGAAGTACGTATTGATTAGCAACCTCAACCTACTCAATTGAGACAAATTGAAAGTATATTTACAAACTGGAAAAAAATTATAAAATCATTATTTTCTTGAGAAAATAAATAAATTGTTAGTTTAATTAACAAATACCACAATAATAATTGTATAGTGAATGATTTTTAATTTTATTATTTAAAAAATGGTGACAAGCGCTTTACTTAATTGCTTTTAGTTTAAAGCTTTATTTTAGATAAAAGTAAAGACTTTATTTCAGATAAAGCTTTTAATACTAGTATACGAGTCTCGACCAGCTTTTATTCTGATGAAGTCCCGCAGCGAAAATATTTTTTAATGTATAAAGTTTTAGAAAAAATGTTAAAAAAGTATATTATCATCGATTTACGAGTTAAAATCATCAAAAATTAATGTTATTTGTGGTTTGCAGCAGGTAGGGATGCATTGAGCACCAGATTTTAATAATTGTGAGCTGAGCATTACTTAGTACTCACAATTAAATTAACTGTGAGCTTGAGCCTGAGTACTCACAATTAAATATATGTGAGTACCAATTGGTATTGAGCATTTGTGAGCCTGGCGAATGTTTAAAATATACTTACGTATAGCATAGATTTTAGGAGAATCGTATGTTGTTAGCACAGAAGGGAATGACTGTAGTCCGCAGAAATGGGGGCTATGGGTGAATAGAGCCCTCAAATGAGGTCAAGGGGCAGAACAGCAGCAACGGGTCCTTTCAGGACGACTTGAAAAGGGCTGAATACCCCCCACCCCTCAGGAGAAAATTTTAAATTTAAAACTGTAAAACAGTAAGACAACCCAGAACGCATACCGCAAAACACTTGATTTAACTAGCATATGAATTTCAGATAAAATTAGGGTTTTTAATTAAAAAATAAATGTAAAGCCTCATGGCGTGTAAAAATGACAGTGCATATAAACAATCATATTTCAACTACAAATGTTGTATTAAATAAGTCTAACGAGTAGAGGGTAAAAAAGAAAAAAATAAAATTTGAAAAATCTAAGCTTTCTTAGTTTCTTAAGTTTAACCTATACTTCATAAAATTGTAACATGATGTTTTTCTATTTGAGTGGCTGTAATATAATTTGTAAAATTTTTTTTTTTTGAGTGTCAAAGATTATCCAAGAGTTTGAGGGAGATGGAGAGAAAAAGAGGAGATTGTGCGCTTAATTTTTTATAGGTTTTTTGTGTTGGGTGAAAATAAAAAAATATTTAAAAGAGTTAACTTTATTAGGGGGTTCTGTGCAGGAAAAAAAAAGGGTGAGAGAGCGCGAGAGGAGCCCGCCGGGAGGGGAAAGAAAATCCAAAGTGCTTGTGCTTGGAATAAAATTGAGATTGAGAAGGGGGGGAGAGGAACCAATAAATTTGAAAATTTTACCAAGTTCCCTGCGTTCCATTTCCCCCCATGATTGTGGCGGGGTTGTCCCCCTCCCACTAAAAAACCCTTTTCCCGACTGGCCTATTGAATAAGTCAAACTACAACATGATGTTTTTTTGATTTTATAGATTTATCAAGTTTTATTGCAATTTTTTAGCGAAAAGAGCTATACTTATTTAAAAAACAAAAATCTCTTAATACTAAGACTAAAAGTCATATACCTTTTGTACAATTAAATTTAAATATAAAAGGCGTTTTATAAAAAAAATATTTATTATCAATTTTGTTTAGTCAAATTAAATTTAGGATAAATGTTTATGTTTAAAGCAATTTAAACTAATTTTTGTATATAAAAATATGCTTTAAAATAGAAAAATAACCGTTTTTATGTAAGAAAAAAATTTGAATAGAAATAGAATAAAAAAAATAGAATACATACTTGTATGTTTTAATGATATTTATATAATTAGCATTTTTACGTATTTTTAATAGCATTTCATTCAACATGTCACATGAAACAAAATTGTTGTGATTATGAATTTTTATTATTTAAACTTCCCAGGGTGAAATTAAGTATATTATAAAAACATTTTTTTAGCTTTTTGCACAAAAAATGCTATTGAATATAAAATAAACATTAAACGAGCATTGTCACATATCAAATTCCTATAACGCCTTGAATAAACTACTCTTATTACAAAAACCTTTAATCTACCTCGACCAATTCGACAACATTTAAAAATTTTAATTTAATCGGTTCAGTAACAAAAAAAGTTATATGATCCTGCGTTATAGGTATTTAAATTGTGACAGTATGTTCTCTTAAGTAATTATATCTCGCAAACGAAGCCACCAATTTTTGTAGAAAGTGTGTAAAAACTAAAAAGCAAATATTTTCACACATCGATGTAATTCTTTTATGGAATGGACCCTTTTGATTAATTGTAAAAATATTACTTTGTGCTCTGAAATCTTGTACCAATTTTTCGTTGAAATATTTAACAAAGCCAAAAACAAAGCTTTTTATAGGGCGTTTGTTTACTAAGCAAATTTTAATGCAAAAATATATAAAAAACCAACGTATTTTTATGTTCATTTTGAAACCTTGATTAAAAAATTTTTATAAAGTCTTTGTCAAGATATTAGTGTTTTAGTGAAAAAAACCTGCGAATTTTACCTTTTTTTATTTAAATGGAAAAGTGTCAATTTTAAAATTTTAAAATTTTAACGGGGGTTTTGGCAAAAAAACATGATTTTATTAAATACCTGTACTGTTTATTGAACGGTTTTTCGCTTTCCATGTTTCACAAATAATGGGATAACAATCTCAGGGTTTTTTTTGAAGAAAACACTAATATTTAGGGAAATCATTTGATAAAATCAAAATAAATCAGGATGTAAAAATAAAGTTAACAACATGACGCCTGTTTTTTTTATGTTTTCATAACAAAACTTTTTGCAGTGAAGAAGGCATTGTTCCAGGATAAAATGAATAAAAAATCCCTATTTCGGCCTTTTTTAAATGGTCTAAAGGTAAAAAACTGTTACAAGGTTTGGAACGCAGAATAAAGTTTGGTCAAAAAATAGTCGAAATCGAAGAGAAAAAATTTTTACTGCATTTTTAAGTGTTTATCCTAACGCACATTCTTTTTATAGAAAATTTAGTTTTTTTTAAATCAAAGTGCAAAAACAAAAGATAAAACCTTGGGTTTGCCAAACCAAAAGATAAACATTATTCAATTTATCAAAAAATCTTTAAGTCCCGTATAAATAGTGGCGTCCATATAAGCCATTGAATAAAATGTCTTTTGAATAGTTTTAAAAATGACACATTTCTTTGAGTTATGTCATCATAATGACCTATTTTTCATTAATTCGCGTGAATTTAAATAATATTTATTTACGTGAATTTAGGTAAATTGAATTGTTTCATTATTAAATGGCGTGAATTAACAGAAGAATATGACTTTAAAATAAAAATGTCATTTAAATAGACTGAAATAATGTTGTTATAATCGCATATTATAATAAGGCTTCTTATTCAGGATTTAAACATCTTTTGGTAAAGTATAATATATTTTTTAATTTTTATTGTCAAGCTCACAATTAAGCTAATTAGCCTGGGCTAATTGTGAGCTTGAGCTTGAGCCTGAGATTTATTGTGAGCTTGAGCTTGAGCTTAGTACTCACAATTAAATATATGTGAGTACCAATTGGTATTGAGCATTTGTGAGCAGCTCAATGCATCCCTAGTTGTGCCTAATGTATTCCTGCATTTTGCTAAAATAAATAAAATAGAAAATTGTTTAAGTATTTTCACAAAACTGTAAACACTGTTAAATTAGCAATCATTACACAGCAGAGGCGCACACAGCATCAACTAGCATTAACACACAACAGAACGCTTTTTTGCTACCAGCAAAAACACTAAGGTCAAGTTTTGCGAATGTAATTTGTGCACCGTTTTAGAGAATTTTAAATTTTGTTTGAAACTAATTGCAATGACATGGGTATTTAGTGACCAGGTACTCGTTTCAGTAGAGCCATGCCAAGGGCCCCTAACTCAAGTGCCCCTAACGCAATAAAGGGCCGCCCTAAATCGATTAATGCGCGCGTTGAAAACTTTCGCGCAGTTATAAAAACATGGCATTATACACTGTCTTGAGTTTGCGGCGCAATGGAATTGGTTTTAATGGTTTTTAAATACTTTTTTTATTTTCAAACACCTAAAAATTAAGAAAACTAATCAAAAACACAAAAATATTCGTGTTAATAAAAAAAATAAAGAAACTATTATATAAAAACATTTTTTAAAATTGATTTTTACTTGATTAGTATAACACAGGTTTCTTGTAGTTTTTTTTTTGATTTTGTGAATCATGAAGGATTTAAAATTTTTTTGATGTTGAAATCCATGCGTTTATTTATAAAACAAAAGGCATGATTCTGGTTGTGTATTTAAAACAGGCTAGATAACGCATAAAACTATTTCGCTGCTTTTTATCTAAGATTTTCGGAATATATCATACAAAATAAACCCCATTAAAAAAAATTGTAAATTTTTCTACGTTATCTGACAAAGTTTAGAATTATAACATATAACAGAATACTATAAAAACCAATAATTAAACACAATCATTAAAAATTTTGTAAAAAAAAAGAGTTGATCCAAAAAATGGTGGTACAGTTACAGTTTAATAGCTATTTATGATGAATGATCATATAGCAGGTTAAAGTTTTTCTTATCATAAAAAAACTTGAATGTCGTTGAATCAAAAAGCTGTAAAATTTTTCCTCCACAAACTTACCATCAATATAATTTATAAAAATGTTTTTTGGGAATATGTGTATATTTTTTGTTAAAATATGTACTAATATTTTGTTAAATAATTAGTTTTAATAAGTATTCTTTCTTTTTGCTAATTAATGTGATTTATTGTTATCATTTTTAATTTTTTATATCGAGTTAGGGAGGTCCCGACCTCCCTTAAAAAATAGCGCTAGGGCCCCTTATAAAAAGGGGCACTTTAATGCGAAAAAATTCTACTGAAATGACGCAGCCGTAAGGGCCCCTAAAGTCGTAGCAAATAAGGGGCACTTTTGCATTAGTGCCCTCTACTGAAATCGGGTGCAGGGCCTTTTTTCTATTTCAAAATTAGTGACCAGTGCCTTTTTTCTATTTCGTAATTTTTTAAAATAAACAAATGCGAAGTTTTTTTTCGTTTTTCTTAAATAATATGACTGCCGTATTATTTATTACACAATATGCGTTATTTATTACCAAGATATTATTCGTTCACATTTTCACGCAGATAATTCAGCCAGTACGCACCTGTTTTTTTAAAGTTTTTTTTAGTTTAATAAAATAAAATGCAAAACACTCTTTTTGATGACATAATAGAAATATTAATTGCCAGAATAATATACAAAGCATTAATTCAAAAACTAAATAGAGTAAAAAAAGGATATGTTATTAATTTGCCACACGTGTCGAAATTCCTGAAATTAGCAGAAAAATACGGCGAAGCTCCGTAAAACTGAGCTCTGCTCCGGAGCTTAAATCTTAGGGAAACATTGTGTTTTTTATTTTTAAAGTTACTACTAGCTTTGAAAAATGCTCTAATAATAGAGCAGGAAAAAGGGGCGATTTTTCCCCGGGCGTATGTTTAGACAGAAAAGATGTAGACTAGTCTGAGATGGACATTATGTGGACTATAGGAAATTTGCATTTGGTTTTGCCAGCTGCTCACTAAATAAAAATTTCTACGATATGATAATGATTTGTTTATACATTGATCTAATCACACAGCACTGTTGCATTTTTTTTAGTTTGATAAAATGTCAATTGAAAAAATCATACTCACAGCAATCTTTGACAAGCGCGAAATCGCCACTTTTTCAATAAGAAGGTTATATTTGTATGTGTAAGAAACAACTATAAATTTGAAAAAGTGGCGATTTCGCGCTTGTCAAAGATTTCTGTGAGTATGAATTTTTCAATTGACATTTTATCAAACTAAAAAAAAATGCAACAGTGCTGTGTGATTAGATCAATGTATAAACAAATCATTATCATATCGTAGAAATTTTTATTTAGTGAGCAGCTGGCAAAACCAAATGCAAATTTCCTATAGTCCACATAATGTCCATCTCAGACTAGTCTACATCTTTTCTGTCTAAACATACGCCCAGGGAAAAATCGCCCCTTTTTCCTGCTCTATTATTAGAGCATTTTTCAAGGCTAGTCTACCACTTTTTTTGAATTAAAAAATAGCCTAATAAACTAAGTTTTAGCTGCGCAATGACATATGTTTATAATCATTCCCTTGCCGAGGTAAAATAAAAAAATAATAATAAGAAGAAGATGAATTCAAATTACAAAATTAACCCACGTTGTTTAATTATAGTTAGTGCGGTGCAGTTGCGCTCCAAACAAAGTTTACCAACGTTTTCTAAATATAGTTGGCGCGATGCCGTGCGCCAATGATTGCAATTATAATTTTTAAAGTAAAAATAATAATAATAATAATAATAAGATGATGAACATGAAGTACAAAATTTACTCACTCTCTGTATGGCGCGGTGCCGTGGGTTAAATTGCAGTTGGCACCCCGCACCACCGATGATTACCGGCGCGGTGGGCTCCCGCGCCACCGACGCTTATTATTTTTTTTGAATAAATAAAACTTTGAATTAATTTTGTCATCAGTAATGCAAGAATTAAAAAAAGTACTCTGTTGTTTTTGCCGTTTTCCGCGCGGTTGAAGCAGATGGCGCTGGGAACTGGTGCCGTTTCTGCCACCAATTAAAACCGGTCTGCTATTTCTGTGCGGTTTTTATGAGGGGATGTTGGTTGTCTGCTCTGTACAATCCTTATTGTTGCCAAAAGGCTGTTATTGTGCGGTTGGGAGTTTTTATTTGTCTATTTTTCAATTTTTTTTATTTTGATCAATAAATCGATAACAAGGACCTAAATGAAAAAAGTGCTTCCTAAGAAAGTTGCGTAATTCCTTCTTCTTTCTAATGAGCCCATGTTCATTTTTGATCAATCAGTAACGAATGAGGAATATCGTTTTTAAGAATGGAGCGTTGGAATAATAATAATAATAAGAAGAAGAAGAAGAAGAAGAAGAAGAAGAAGAAGGTTCTGAATTTCAAAATTTACCCACGTTCTCTAATTATGGTTGGCGCGGCGCCACGGGGCTAAATCGCCCCGTGGCGCTCCCGCGCCACCCATGATTAAACATTTCTTTTTGGATCTTCAGACAATTAACTATTTCGGTTCTTCTCGAGGGCTAATGTTTTATCGGTGCGGGGTCTTTAGAGCCTCAAGCAGGGAACTTGGAGCCATCGAAAATTTTGGGGAACTTGGAGCCACGAGCAATGGGAACTTAGAGCCTTTAAAAAAATTGGTTTAGGGTTAGATTTAGGCTTCGCTTAGGTTAAGGAATAGGTTTTAGCGATTTTTATTTTTGGCTCCGAGTTCTCCTCTTTAGGCTCCAAGTTCCCCACTTAGGGCTCCAAGTTCCAGCTCCAAGTTTCCAAGGCTCCATCGACCCCAAATCGTTTTATTGGTGCGGCGACTCATTGTTTAAGAACGGCGAAGACCATCACAGTAAAAGGTAAAATTTAGTATTTAGCAGATTATTTGCTTTTAAAACGCGTTTTTTGTATGGAGAATCACGACAGTAAATTCAATGTACACAAAGGTCTTGAGAAGAATTAAAATAATTTGTATAAGACCGGAAAAAATATAAAAAAAACAGATGCACAACCAGCTGTTTTTTTTAAAATTGTTTTATAATTATGTTATTTTCGTGTATTATGATTGTGTTGTTTTCGTTAACAAACGTCATATACAAATTATTTTTAAATCTTCTCGAGACCTTTGTGTGCATTTAATTAATCGTCGTGATTCTCCATAAACAATCAGAAAGAATTAAAGCGGAAAATCCCTGGAGCTACCGTGCCTCCATTAAATCCACTAAAGCAGCATGTTCTACGTTCATTTATCAGCAATTGTACAGTTATTTTATTTGACGTAGCTTCAACGGGTGATCCCTAGTTTTTAAAACCAGCACCTCAGGGATCATCTTTTTTTTGAATTGCAAGAGAGTTTAAAAAAATCCGGCTGCTGAAGTATTTGATTTTAAACTTTTCTTTTAATAACAGTTTTTATGTCCGATGAAGACATTTTTTAATTTAATAGTAATACAATATGTTTCTAAATTGGTGGGTAGAAAACATCACAAAGGCATACAGAAATAAAAATTATAACCATAATCATTTTGCGATTTCTCTGCATTATGTAACTAAGATTTTTTTACCCTTGAGGTGCGACGTAATATTATTGCTGAAAAATCGACCACTAAAAAAACTAATAAACCCTTCAATTTTCAAACTTTCGCCAGGAAAATTTCAAAACTTATTATAAAAAATACCAATCTGTGATGTGGTTGCCGATTTTTGTATTTGTTTTCATTTGCAATGGTCCATACTCGATTGCTACCAAAAATGTGGCTGATTTATCTTACCGAAATTTTAACAATACTTCGCAAAAAACTGGCGTTTCTGATTCGAAAAAGTCTGGACCTATAGTTATAATTGTAACAAATGAAGGAAAATTACCGAGATCTGAAAAAAGAACAAATCAGAACATCGAAATTGCTTCAGCTAGATATTCTCAAGCACTTGAAGACCGTACTAATGGACAAGTTCAGTGGCGACGGAATTCTATGAAATTGAATAATTTCAGAAGTATAAAACCCAATGTTCAAACTGATAAAATTTTGGGTCAACAAGGATTCCTTCCTACCGCAGTAGTGCGTTCGTCTTTAGTGGCGACAAGAGGTGATTTCCAACAGGCTCAAGATCCAAATGTTGATATAACTTGGCGGCAGAATCCTTTTCAACAGTTCGAAAACAAGATTAATCCGATCACATTTTCACAAAATATTTTGGCAAACAACGGTTTTTACCCAAACAAATTTAATTCAGCAGACAGTGTAGTGGAGTCCCCAATAGTAGTAGCACATACTCACATCAGTGATGACTTTCAGGATCAACAGAATTTCCTGAAACGGCAAAATTTTGTTGATGTCACTGGAGGTGGAAACCAAATAAAAGGCAACTTTCGTAAAAACGAGTTTAATGGAATTGATGTGGCAGGACAGCCTCATATTTCTTTAAATTCACACTTTAATCTTCAGTCATCACACAATAAAAACCATAATTCTTTTAAGCAGAATGTTTTAGCGCCAAGGAATGGTAATTTAAACATGGCAGGATATTCGCAACCGAATGTAATGAATAACCGTTTTGGACAGAACGAATTCAATCAAAATAGTGCTTTGCAGTCATTCACGATTAACACCCCAATGCATTGGAAAACTTTAAATAGTCCAATTATTAACAATCAAAATCAGCCGGATTTTTCAATGCAAAATCGGTTAGATTTTCATAAAATTCCTAAACAAAGCCTAATAGGTAAAAGTTTCAGTCAAACCGATTTTAATCCCCAGAATTTAAAACAAACACCCACTTTTTCACACTCACAAATGCATTGGCAAAAGCTACAAAATTATAGTTTTGGGGAACGTAAAAATAATAATGGATTTCCTCGCAATTGGAAACCAAGTCCAGAAAGTGATTTCCCTAGTCAAAACCGGTTTATTTCAGCCAATATATTGTTGTCGTCACCCCATGGCATAGAGGTATTGGTAAGAAGAACGGAGGGGCATTGGCAAAGTCCACACGATAACACCCTTAATAATCGTCAACATCAACAGTATTTTGTTCCGCAAGAAAGTTTTAACCAGTTGAGTCAAAATGATTGGGACCCTAATTTGTCAGCTATAGGAAAAACCCCCGAGCATTGGGTCCTGCAAAACAGACAAATAAAAATCAATCCTCAAATGCAGCAACATTTTGTTAAATGGCCAAACCAAAACCACCAGAAACAGAATCTCTTTAGTGAGCATTTTAAGCACGGTAAAACAGTACATTCTCCAGAAGTAAAAACGCCAAATCCTTGGTTACAGCCGTTTAATCAAAAAGTAGACGGATTTCAACAACATACTAACAGATTTGATCATCAACAACGGTATTTTAAGGATTTGGAAAATGTTCGGCATGCCATTGCCGATATACGTAAACGTGCTCAACAAAATGGCTTCCCAAGCTCTTCAGAAGTTTCTCTTATTGATGAGAATGATGATACCGAGTTTTATAAACCTCACAAATCCCATGGAGATTTAAAAGATTTAATAAGAGCGCATACGAATCTAGATGATGATATCTTGGATGATTTGGATTTATCTTCCCAAAATCCAACAGATTCCACATCAATTGAAGAAGGACATTTCACAGTAACGATTATTAAAACTGATAAAAAGAGAAATAAAAATCGTAAAAGGAGAGGACAAGAAGATTTTTTTACTGAAAATGAATCATCTTCAGAATTTAATTTCAAAAACCGGGCAAATTCCGTGGATAAAATGCATCAAATCCTTCAATCTAAAGGCAATGCTAGTCTACAAGCATCAAAACGTAGTATAAAGCAAAACTTTTCTGAAAACAAATTTTTACCAACAAATCAAACGTCATTAAATCAAACAATAAGATCTTATGTAAATGAAAGTGAAAAAAATTTTTCCACTAACAGCAATAGCACTGAACAAAGAATCCATGTATTAGGGAGTCAATTGGAAGAAATACCAAATATTCCGAATTTAACTTTAAATGCATTAAATTCCAAAATTTTCTCAAACCCATTGATTTCCACCAAATTTCCGCCAAATCAAAGTAAAATAAACAATTACCAGAAATCTTCCGACTTACTTCATAACTCAGATGTATCGACTAAAGCTGCCAATGTCAATAGTACTGTCATTCCCTTTCATAACAAAATACACCGGCCTCAAGAACCGCGTCATTTTGAATCAATGGAGTTAAAAAACGAAAATAAGACTGTTCAAACAATCAATACAATTCCAGCCGATCCAAATAGACAACCAAATAACCAATTTTTTTCCTCATCAACTAATAAAATTCAAGCGCCACAATCAAATATATCTGGAACTGACGCAAAAAATCAATTATCAAATGTAATATTTAAAGAATCATCAGCTTTAATAAGAGGTTCTATTCAGGCTGGAAAAAATAAGCCGACAGTATCCAGTGATAGAAGTAACGATGCGCAACCAAGAAAGCGTGGTTTAAGTCGCATATTGAACAGACACTACGACATTTTAAGACGTCTTCAACAAAGCAAAATGTCAACTTCCAATTCATCAATACCCCTTGCTGAAATTACACCTCCGCTTATTCATATCACAGGCTCCGATCCCCATACTGTGAGACGTTTGGCGTCCAAACGACCTCCAGAGATCAGTTACGTCCCATTTCAAATTCCCAGGCTTAGACGTGTTAAAAATCGGACATAGATACAGTTTTCGACCATGAAACTAATCGTCGTTACTCTGACACAATGAGCCAAATGCGTCGTAAAATACTCGTAACTGTGACTCTTTTTATATCTTAATACACAACTAATATAAATAAAATGAGTCAGAGTCACGTTGATTTTATAGTCATTGTGACTCTTTGTGTCAGAGTAACGACGTAATGAATTATTTGACAATTTTTAGAAAATTTTTGTGTTGTAATTTCCTGTTTCACAAAGCTAATTACCCAATTTTATGAAAAATATTTTTTCAACTAATTTTTTAATTTAAACATCAAAACTCGGGGCTATCAGCCGGCAATTTTTACTACGTTTTAAAATATAATCTCAATTTGAACGGTTGGTTAACCGTGAGTAAAATTACTATTATTTTACAAAATATACATAAATTTGTTCTTGTATTATACCAGATTTAACTTGTTTTGTTAAATATTAACACTCTTGTATTGCATTAAGACATAATTAAGATAATTTAATCATTAAATGTAACAAGTTTTATCTTGCTTTACGAGGATTAATCGAATTTAAAAGTTAAAAATCGAAAAAAATCCCAATTCAAGTTCAAAAGAACGACTGTAAATGTCTTTCAAATTATCTTAAGGAAAGAATACATAACAAAAATGTATCATTGTGTATTAAATTTCTTTTCTAACCGTGCATCGCACAATAATTTACTCCCCCGGGGCGTTAAATTTCACCCCCGATCAAATTTGACCCCTTGGGGGGCTAAATTTGACCTCCCGGGGGGTAAATTTGATCCCTCGGGAGGGGGGGTCGAATTTAACCCCCTTATTAGTACGATAAAAAAATAGAGGCGGTAAATAAAAAAATAACGAAAACGACAGGAAATGACAAAATATCACATTAAATAAATCATTAAAAACTATTAGACTGGTCGATTACTTTCTGATTTAGTTAATTTAAAGGAAGACAGCATAAGATCGTAGCTCATAGAATATTTAAATAAAATGTTTAATCGTTTTAATTAAAAACTGAGCACAAAATAATAAAATTAAAAAAAATACTACTCAAAATTTTTTCGGAGTTTTATACAGAATAAAATTATTTCAAAATTCTTTTTTAAAATTGCACAAAACACGTAACAAAAATAGAAATATTGCTTGCACACAACAGGGGCCGGTCCACTAAACGTGTGCTGACTAGGTGCTATGTTAGCACGTGGTTTAATACCCTTGATAATGCTTTAATTTTGTGGGTTTTTTTTCTCAAGAAATTTTATGAGACTCTTTGTTTAAATGGGAAAACTTAATATTTAAACAGTTTTATGTATATTTGTTTTAAATAAAATCTAATAAAGCTTTAACCCCTAGTTAGGAGTTTTGTTAGCCTTTATTTAGGTGTTATTGTCTTATTAGTTTGTATTTATAAAAAATATTCATAAAATTAATAAAATATTCATTTATGTTATGCAGACAAAGAGTTTTCTAAGATTTCTCGAGAAAAACCCACTAATTAAATTACTATGAAGAATTTAAAACAACGTGCTAACGTCAGTCAGCACGCGTTTAGTGGACCGGCTCCCTATCATAAGAGTACGGCACGAAACAGTACCACATAATAGTCCCGGGTTTCGCAAAAGAGTACGCACGAAACAGTACTGGAACAAAAGAGTACGGCACAAAAGAGTACGGACGTAAAAGAGTACTGTGATATTGCGTGCAGAAACTAGCTGATTTTAGTGATTCAAATGGAAATTTGCATATTTAAGAAATCAATTTACGCATATTAAAGTATAATTTTTGGGCCGTGGTAATGTTGGTAATTATTTTTGTTCCATTCTTTTTTCTGTCGCGCTTAGGTTATTAGAAGTAAGCACACAAACGGTGTATAAAAATTATCGTGTAGTAAAAGATGGGCATTTCGGATTTATCTTGAATAAAAAAAAATAATTTTTTTTATTTTAATTGTATGTTCTTAAATGCTAATAAATCACGTTTTGACTTTTGCTAAAAAAATTAATCGATTGAAATAATAATACATTTTTTTAAAGATAACAATCTAGAGTTTTTTGTTTTTTTAACTAAATCAAAGTTTTTAATTATGTTATGTGTGCTATTAAGTTATCATGCTCCGAAAAAACAAGTATTAAAACAAAAAAAGTCAGAATCTGCGCTTATTATTTCATCCTCCAATTTATTTAATTTTAAAAAGTTTATGTTATTTTAGCCATTTTTTACAATTATTTTTTTGTATTTATCATTGTTTAGAAACTTTGAGTCCGCAAAAAATAAGAAAAATTAAAATATTACTCTTTAATTATATGCTAAATTATTTTGAAAATAAACTGGCGCCCCGTGTGTTTATGAAGATTCTGCAAGGCTCCAAAAACTGGCGTTCCGGAGCTCCACAGGAAACATGTTTATTTGTTATAGGCCCAAATAAATCATGTATTCTACGTAATTAAAAAATATAATCAGTTGTGAAGTTAACACATGCTTCTCTGTATAACATATGTAGGTTTTATGATGCATACAAAACTAATAGAAAAGTTAGTTTTTGAGGTATTTTACAATAGGTTTTAAAACTGATTTTTATTAAATATTTATTTTTATTCTTAATAATATCTTTGCTTTTTGGAATTTCTGTCAAAACTGTTTTTAATTTAATTTTTCACTAAATTTCTAAAAAACTTTATAAAAATATTCCTAAAAGAGAAAATAACGTAAAACATTTTTCAAGTTAAATATGTTTCAAATCGTTAATTTAAGCATAAAAAAACTTGAAGGAACATGAGCCAACTGCAGATAGTAGGAAGGAACATTAGTAATGAAGCGTAATTTGTTGTCTACGATTTTTTTAATTTCTTTTTTTAAATAACTTAAACTCGAATGCCACCAGGAAGCGACATTACTTAAACGCTGAATGTTGTTGAATTAATGCCAGCAGTTCATTTCAAATCCATTTTCTAATATTTGAAATGGTTAAAATAAAAAAATAAAAAATATACCAATTTATATCTGAAAACGTCATTCACTGTGCAGAAAGATATCAAAAAAAGCATAAAAAAATATTGTAACATATTTATAAACATAATATATAATAGAATCAATGTCCAAGGATTTTGTATAAGATTTTTGCCCTTCTTATGTA
>JASAMX010010747.1:0-16424 GCA_030248175.1 Microlaimidae sp. YZB2_3 | reverse complement strand
ACGTTTTTAAAATATTAATTTATTTATAAATGTAATAAAATCTTTCGTTTTACTAAAATAGATTTGATTTTTAGCATTTTTTCTTGACTATTCGATTTATCACATTAGAATTCTTTATTAATTTTTTTTTGTGTTTTTAAAAATATTTTGTATTTATACGTACGATTTTACAGTGCTTTGTACGTACGATTTTAATTAGAACGTTCTGCTTCTTTTGTTTTGTTGCTTAAGCCAAGCTCGTACAAAAATCGTTGTTTTTTTTTACAGAAATCATTGTTAAAACATTTTTTAAAACAAATTTAAAAGTTTTAGTTTTGTATAGTTTAAAAAACTAATTTATATTATCAAAACTATTGTAAAATATGAATTTATTCATAAAATTAATAAATTTTTATGTTTTTAACCAAACTGTTTTTTTACAATTTTCGTTTGATTATTCAATTTTGAACATTAAAAAACCATTTTTAATATTTTTTGTGTTTTAAACAAGTATTTTGTGTTTGTACGTACGATCTTACGACCGTTATTTGGCAAAAACAAATTCCCCATGCGCGAGTTTTTTCCCAGTAAAAAGTCAGGTGTGAACGGGCCGTTTCTGGGATCTGGGATCTGGGAAATGGGATCTAGGAACCGGGAACTGGGATCTGGGAACTGGGATCAGATGTGAACACGCCCTTAGTTTTACAATAAACCATTCAGTTCACGCATGATCGAATTCAATCAAAATTAGTTGTCGTTTTCTGCCAATTTTTTATACAAAGCGAAATTGTAAAATAGACTAAAAAAACGAGGTTTGGTGTACGAAATTTTGCTGTGGGAGAAAATTTTTATTGAGTGTACAGAAATTAGCTGGCGCTTGTAAAGTCACAATTGCAACATTTCTTGTAAGATTTAGGTAAAAAATTTACTGTGTAGCCGAAAATTCTCTTGTTTTGTATATTTTTGATATAAGAGATGATATTAGAATAATTCCAGTATATGTATAATACGTCTTGTGATTATAGGCAAATAAAACTTAGCTGACCTCGATTTTTTGCAGTATTGAATAGACTATTTGACATTAAAATAATTTAAAACTTTTAGTAAAACTGTTTTATATCAAAGATTAAATACTATATTTTAACCATTATTTATCAAATTACACAATTTGGAACAAGAAAACAATTTTAAAGGGTTAAAGTTGACTAATTTTTGTATATTTTTTGAAAAGGCAGAAATTAAACAAATTATGCGTTCCGATTTATTTATTTAAAAAACTTCATAACCGCACAATTTTAATTGGTCCGTTTACGTCTCTTATACAAACTTGCTATAGGTCAGCTAGATATATGGATGTCTATTGTTAAACCTTAATCTTGTAAATAATATCTACAATTGGCTTTTAATACTCAAGAAATATTTTAAATTTTTAGAATAAGGATTCATGATTAAAATAAGGGATCTTAATAAAATCAGGAGGCTTTAGAAAATCTTAATATAGCATAACAAACAATAAATATCCTGATATTAAAGCGATTAAATTAGCTATGTAGATAAAATCTTGTATATATTTCACTGTGAAAAATTGTTTAGAAGCACTTTAAAATTTTCATTCTTAGAGGTCCTTACACCGGTTTGCCCGGCTCATTTGACAGCTAAATATCCGGGACCGGGCCCAGGGCCGAGGTGTAAGGTATTGCGTTTGCCGGGACCGGGGCTGGAGCCGGGGCTGGAGCCGGGGCCCTGGTCAATTCCCAGTCGAGAGGTACCTTAGCAGATCAGGAAAATATTTATAATACCGTTGGGGGTCATCTAGATGATTATAACTTGTTTTAATTAAAACTATGTAGCTAATAGTATTTTAAAGTTTTTTGTTTAACAATCCAAGCATTTTATTTTACAATAAAACAAAAATTGTTTTTATGTTGTGAGAATACATTTCAGCATTATTCTGCCCAAAATATTATAGTCATCACTTTATCGTTATACCAAAATTTTCAACTCCTTTTGTTTTTTTTTTGTTTGCTTCTTTATTTTAATTAAATAGCATTTTTCTGTCATAGAAAATTTAATATTCAGTAAATAAAACATTTTATCTATTGTTTTTTAGCTGTTTATGTGTTTAAAATCTGAAATAACGAAACGAAACGCCCCGATCTGAATAAAAATACAAATAAATTGTCAAGTTACGAATATTTACCAAAAAACAAAATTTTTACGACATTTTAAATGAAAAATAATTTATTTTTATCATTTTAATATAAGTGACCATAGTCTTGAGAATTTATACTATATCTCAACCAGATTACTGTCCTGGAATTCTTGAGAATACATTTGCAAAATTGCTTCTTGTAATGTTTGTAAATTGGAAAATATGTCCTATGTACATTATATTTTATTGCGTTTATTTAAAACAAATATAAAGAGTTTGATTTTGCATACTATTAACAGTAATAACTTTAAACAATTTTTTGTTTTATTCTCCAATGATTATAACATTAAAGAATTACAACCTTGTTTTTTTTGTTTTGATTTTAAACATAAAAAGGTGCAAAATTTCAGCTTTTGCTGCTTCATTTAAAACTAAAGATTTTCAGGTTTTGTGACGTTGTTCAATTCGGTTATTTTTTAGTTTCTGATGATGTTTTAGATAATTATAAGATTACTTGCGTAACTGCACCAAAGGAGTGTTTTGAATTATTTTCGCCGCTACCAAACTTTGGATCAGCTTTTCATGGTTACAACCTTCTAAAAGGAAATCCTTTTCAAGGATTGGATAAAAATAATCCATCGCTGTTGGGAAGAGACCCAGGTAATTTAAGAAATTAACAAGACAAGCTGGGACACTGTAGCACAAAACCTACACACATCCGAATTGAATTTAATTCTCCCTGCCAGTGTTTTTCTCTAATTGTTTAGCCATAGCTGAACCTACCTATACTATGCTTAAAAAGTTTTTGTTTTAACATTCAGAAAATTGCCTCCACTGTAGGTAAATTTTTTATTGAGTTGCTCATTTCCAATGATTAGTTGCCGGGGCCGCCTTTGTTTAAATAGCAGACCTAGAAAGGTAGGCTTTTTGTACTGTGTATCAAAAATGTTAAGCTTGTGTTTGTTTTTTTTTAAATAAATCCTCCTGCAGTTATGTTATCTTAATTGCTTTAAAATAATTTTATTTATTAAATATAATTTAAGCATATTATATTTTGCTTAAAAGTGCGGTAAAGAATCAAACCTTTTGTCTTCGATTTTAATGATTTTTTGTAAAAACCTTATTCCTGCCCCCAATAACCCACAAAATTTTTTTCATCAAAAGATATTTTTTATCTCCAGTGGTTCAAAAGATATTATCCCAAAATATGGCGTTTTTTTTGATAATTCTGTGCTTGAAAGCTTGCTCAATGGGTATAAAAAATTAAGTTACAAAATTTGAACTCGAAGAAAGTGGTCATATTTTTTTAAAATTTGATATCTTGTTTGTTACGATTGGTGAGTTTTTATATTGCGTTTTCCGTACAAAAGAACCTTCGATTTTTTTGCTAAAAAACGAAGCGACTGTAGTGATTTGTCGGTTTATGGTGATAATTGGTTTGAGTTTCTTATTGAGCTAGGTATGTATCAGCTTGTTTTACAACCAACTCGTGAGAATAATTATCTGGATCTTTTGTTCACAAACGATAGAGAAATTTTTAATAATATCATTTTTGCGCTCAGTTTTTCACAGTCAGACCATGATACTATTTTATCTGAAATTAATCTTAAAATATTTGACAGTCATAAAAATAAGATTCAAAACTACATACCTGATTTTTTAAAAGCAGATTATAATATGCTAAGGTTTTACTTATTTACAATCAACTGGAAAATTTTATTTGAGGAATGTGGCACAGTAGAAAATGCTTGGCAAAGATTCAAGGATATTTTGTTATTAGGAATAAATAGACATGTCCCTAGAAAAAAATTATTTACAAACAAGAAAAAAATTGTACAATATCCAATACATATAAGAAAACTAGAAAATCAAAAGAAAAAACTTTGGCATAAGTGTAATATTAATGAAAAATCAAGATCAAAGTACAAAAAAATTGCAAAGTATACAAAAATAAAGTTAGAGATTTTAACACTTATAGAGAAACAAAAATTTTTATTAGTAATTTTTAATTAGTAATTTTTAATTGTAATTTTTAATTTTTAATTGTAATAGTAATTTTTAATTAGTAATTTATTAGTAATTTTTAATTATTAGTAATTTTTATAAAAAGGTAAGGAATTATAATTTAAACCAAAAAATAACCACAAGAGAATGTGTATTACTGAATGAAGTTACTTAATATGTAATTCAGTAAGGAAAAAAAGTTTCACACAAGTACCCCAGTACCTAATGCGTAACTTAGAAAAAAAACTGGTCGTTTTTCACATGAACAGAGGTTTAACTACAGGCAATAGAGCATATACGAGAATAAAACTAAGGTGAGGCGGCAATTTAGCATCTACGTGCAAAAAATCAGCTGCAAATATTTACTGCTAAAAAAAATTTCTAGGGGACCCCCCAAAAAAAAAACGAAAGTCAAAAAAGTTAAGCAAATTAAGTTATTAGTATTAAATTCATATATGTTTAGTAAAAGTTTTTAGGTTTTTAGTGTCAGAAAAATATGGGTGATATTTCAGTCATGTAAAAAGTTTAGATTTTTAATTGGCTAAAGAGCTATTTAAGGTTTTGTTGATTTTAGATGACGCCATCAACAACGGTTAACCGCGCAGTGACTTAAACCATTTAATATAAGGGAAAGAGAGCTCCGCGCTCTTCCCTAATTAAAGTGAGTGCTGAAGGTAAAATTATTATTTTGAAATAAAAAAAAGACAAAGGGTCGCATTCTGACGCGCGATTAAAAGTTATCCCGGGATAACCTTTTTAACGTGCTTAAGGATGCGAGTGAAAAATCAATTTTACCTAGGTTAAAACCGGAGTAAATTTTTTCTATGAAGAATCACGACAGTAATTCCGATGTACATAAAGGTCTTGAGAATAATTTAAAAAAATTTATGAAATAGACCCCAGGGGCCTATTTCATAAAAATTTTTGTAATTGTAAACTAATAAACGCATTTCATTTCTTCTCATTTTATTAATTAAAAAATACGTACGTAACTGTGGAATTTACAGAATTTACAGACATGTAATTTTTAAATTCTAAACGCAATTTTATTAATATACTTTTTAATTAAAAATGCAAAAGAAAAATACCGCGGGGAAGTTGGCATGTTTTCGCGCATGTCTTCACGCTGACCTTCCCGCTGGCTTTCGCTTTTATGCGGTTTTTAAGCGAAAATGACAATAGGTATTCATAAAAATAGCTAAAAACTAATGAAATATGAATTTTCTAATTAGTTTTGATGTTAAAATGAATTTTATTTGAATTAAAATGCTTTTTTTTGAAAAAAAAAACGTTTAGCATGCGTTCACGCCGCCTCTCGCAATTAAAAACACTACCATGCGTTCCCGCATGTCTTCCGCAGGTCTTCGGCCGGTCTTCCCACTCCATTTGTTCCACTCGTTTTTCCAATAATCTTAATTACGACGTTTTAAAAGCGTTCCCTTTAACAAATAAGGCAGCTAAAACAGGAAAGCCAGCAATTCCGGGAGCCAGCTGAAAGCCAGCATGCGTTCCCGCATGTCTTCCGCCGGTTTTCCAACCCCATTTCATTCGCTCGTTTTTCCTATAACCTTAAGTTCTACGTTTTCAAAGCGTTCTCTTTTATGATAAAATTTGAATTTCGCTTTGAAAACGTAGAACTTAAGGTTATAGGAAAAACGAGCGAATGAAATGGGGTTAGAAAACCGGCGGAAGACATGCGGGAACGCATGTGGCTTTCAGCTGGCTCCCGAAATAGCGGCTTTCTTTTTAGCTGCCTTATTTGTTAAAGGGAACGCTTTTAAAACGTCGTAATTAAGGTTATTGGATAAACGAGTGGAACAAATGGAGTGAGAAGACCGGCCGAAGACCTGCGGAAGACATGCGGGAACGCATGCTAGTGTTTTTAATTGCGAGAGGCGGCGTGAACGCATGCTAAAGGTTTTTTTCAAATAAAAAAAAACATTTTAATTCAAATAACATTTATTTTAACATCAAAAATAATTTGAAAATTCATATTTTATTAGTTTTTAGCTATTTTTATGAATACCTATTGTCATTTTTGCTTAAAAACCGCATAAAAGCGAAAGCCAGCGGGAAGGTCGGCGTGAAGACATGCGCGAAAACATGCCAACTTCCCTGCGCATTTTTCTTTTGCATTTTTTAATTAAAAATTATATTAATAAAATTGCGTTTAGAATTTAAAAAATTACATGTCTGTAAATTCTGTAAATTCCACAGTTACGTACGTATTTTTTAATTAATAAAATGAGGACAATTTTAATGCATTTATTAGTTTACAATTAAAGATTTTTATGAAATAGGCCCCTGGGGTCTATTTCATAAATTTTTTATATTAGTCTCAAGACCTGTAGGTACCTCGGAATTACTGTCGTGATTCTTCATAGAAAAAATTTACTCCGGTTTTAACCTAGGTAAAATTGATTTTTCACTCGCATCCTTAAGCACGTAAAAAAGGTTATCCCGGGATAACTTTTAATCGCGCGTCAGAATGCGACCCTTTGTCTTTTTTTTATTTCAAAATAATAATTTTACCTTCAGCACTCACTTTAATTAGGGAAGAGCGCGGAGCGCTCTTTCCCTTATATTAAATGGTTTAAGTCACTGCGCGGTTAACCGTTGTTGATGGCGTCATCTAAAATCAACAAAACCTTAAATAGCTCTTTAGCCAATTAAAAATCTAAACTTTTTACATGACTGAAATATCACCCATATTTTTCTGACACTAAAAACCTAAAAACTTTTACTAAACATATATGAATTTAATACTAATAAGCTTAATTTGCTTAACTTTTTTGACTTTCGTTTTTTTTTTTGGGTCCCCTAGAAATTTTTTTTAGCAGTAAATATTTGCAGCTGATTTTTTGCACGTAGATGCTAAATTGCCGCCTCACCTTAGTTTTATTCTCGTATATGCTCTATTGCCTGTAGTTAAACCTCTGTTCATGTGAAAAACGACCAGTTTTTTTTCTAAGTTACGCAGTAGGTACTGGGGTACTTGTGTGAAACTTTTTTTCCTTACTGAATTACATATTAAGTAACTTCATTCAGTAATACACATTCTCTTGTGGTTATTTTTTGGTTTAAATTATAATTCCTTACCTTTTTATAAAAATTACTAATTTTCAACTGGAAGAGCGAAAAAATATCCTTACCACTAATTAGCAGCCATATGGCAACAATAAAAATATTTAAAAAAATAAAATGAAATAAACCTTGGGTGACGTGTGAGAGCTGCGGGATACAATTTTTCAATAGACAGAAATTTATCAAAATCGAAACAAAAAAAAAGTGTTTTTTATATGGAATACTATGAAGCTACACTCACTCCAAAATATTAATGCGAGAAAAGACTGGTCTGGGTAACCTCGTAAAATTGTATGGAACCTGGAAAAACCATTTACAATGGTGTGGTTTTGTTGTTTAAAAAAACCATCAATCCAGAAAAATCAAGCACAAAACAAAAGTCGAAATAAAGCTAATTTCCAAAAAAGTGGTTAAATCAGGTCTAACTTAAAAAATTTAAACAGGAGAAAAACACACTATTTTATATGGTTCTTTCAGGTTCCATACAATTTTACTGAGTTACCCAGACTTAATTTTTGTATAGTATACTGCTTAAAATTACTTTAAAATTTTGGATATGAAAATAATTGTATTGATATCATGAGGAGACCATGACGTTTCTTTTAAAATGAGTAAATTTTTTAATGTTTTATATATTTAATAAATGTCATTGAATTCAATGCATTAAAAAGCGGAAATTCTAGCAAAAGCCGAAACAAGTTTCAAAAAAAAGCCTTACCTTAAATGGAATAGTATAAAGCTACATAAGTCTAAAAACTAAATGCCAGAAAAGACTGAAACAAGCCTCTTTAAAACTTGTAAATTAATAACAGATTTTGTGAAATTTTCAGAAAAACAAAACCGAATAAAAACAATACGTGTAAAAGCTTTAGTTTGCGTTTTTTAACCGTTAATAAAACTTAATTCACATAAATTTCTATCAAAGTGGATTTTATATGAGTTAACCAGCTGTAAATACCACAGTATGAGTTAAGTCACACGTCGTCAAAACGATACAAAAAAGTATCACAGTAAGCGCCACAGCAACTATGAAAAATTTCTGTCAAAATAAGTTATCGCATTGCGCATTAAATTTCGTAATTTATCATTATTTTCGTATAAAGCAAAACATACCGCCATATAAACGGCTTTTTAAAATCAAATATCAAGTTCTAAGTCCGAAAAACATTGAAAAATTCAAATTTAATATATGGCGACTTTTTCTTTAATGTTTCTATTTATTACATAAAACAGATTAACTGTCAATGTATTTGTTAAATTAAAAGTCGCTTTATATTAAATCTGAATTTTTTAATGTTTTTTGGACTTAGAACTTGATATTTGTTTTTAAAAAGCCGTTAATATGGCGGTATGTTTTGCTTTATACAAAAATAATGATAAATTACAAAATTTAATGCGCAGTGCGATAACTTATTTTGACAGAAATTTTTCATGGTTACTGGGACGCTTGCGTTATACTTTTTTTGTATCGTTTTGACGACGTGTGACTTAAGTAATACTGTGGTATTTACAGCTATTTAACTCATGTAAAAGTTAATCCACTTTGTGAGAAATTTATGTGATTTAAGTTTTATTAATGATTAAAAAACGCAAACTAAAACTTTTACACGTATTGTTTTTATTCGGTTTTGTTTTTCTGTTATTAATTTACAGATTTTAAAGAGACTAGTTTCAATCTTTTCTGGCATTTAGTTTTTAGACTTATGTAGCTTTATACTATTCCATTTAATCTAAGGCTTTTTTTCGAAACTTTGTGTCGTCTTTTGCTATAATTTAATTTAATTTTTACTTGACCCTTTACAGTTTTTTTAATCAAAAACTCAAATTATAATTCAAATTAAATAAACATTATAACAAGTTAACAAATATAACATTGTAACAAGTTATAACATTATAACAATTTATAATTTGAATTAAACAATCAAATATGATTTAAATAGCCTTAATGTTGTTCAACATATATGAATAATAAAATTTGTTAGCTTTTTTTAAAATTACAATGATAAAGATGGAAGGGGTTTGAACTTTGTTTTTTTAGATTTATTTCATTTTGTTGGCTTTATATCTTTGTGAGAACCCATCGGTTTAGTACAGTTGTTGAGAATGCTTCATTACACCATTTTTATTGAGAAAACATTAAAAAATGATAAATAATGTACTTTTTACTTTCGGCACTATGGTTTTTGCGCGTTAAATGCACCGCCGAAATTGGGATTAAGTTTTCCCAGCATTTTTTCCTTCACTTCGCGTTTTTAGCAACAAAAATCGAGGGTTTTTATACAGGAAACGAAATATCTCAACAAATACTGCGCCAATTGTAACAATCAAGGTTTCAAAATGAATTGGAAAGTAGCCTCTTTCTTTGAGTGCATATTTTGTAACTTAAGGTGTTATACCCATTGAGAAATTTTTGAAATACAGAATTATCAAAAAACGCTTTTTTTAGGGGGGTGTTATATCTTCTGAACCACTGAAGATATTTAGATAAAAAAATTTTTGTGGGCTATTGGAGGCAGGGGCAAAGGTTTTCACAATAAGATTTTCACAATAAGATTTTTACAACAATTTTACAAAATCGTAAACAAAAAGTTTGACTGTGCACCAATTCACAAGCATTTGTATGTGTTTTTTCGCCTTAAAATTAAAAATGGCAAAAGGCAAAATGTATTTTTGGTACTAAAAAATAGTACTAAAAGATAGTCACTTTTTCACAATTTACATGAGTTCAATAAATCTTATTGCCTTTTAACCTTTAAAATTCATTTAGGGTGGTCTTTAATGCAAATATTTTACCCAGGGGAAGAAATTGACAATAAAAAAGGCGTCTATGGAATATCCCGGATTTGTGTTTTTTTTTTTTAAAAAATTTTTTTATTATTTTAAGGCATATTTTTATAGGAAAATAAATCTTAGCGACACTAAATTTCTATAAGAATGCCTATTAACAATAAAAATTAATTCGCAAAAAATAAAATTTGAACAACAACAGCAACAAAAGTATTATATTCGAATCGAAAAAATAACAAGAATGAAACAAATTATTTACTGAAATTAAAGTTTTAAAAATTTTTTTTGTGTGGGAAATGTGGGTTGTTTTTTTGGAAAGTTTTTTGTTTGTTGGGGGTGGGTAAGGTGGTGGGGGTTGGTTTGGGGGTGGGAGTGTTAGCCCAAAAGCTAAACGCAGAAGAGAATGGAAGGCATAAGCAGAAAGGTAGGGTTTTTTCTTTATAACTATCGGTGGTGAAAAATGTTTTATAAGAAAAATAGATTTTTCGAATAAAACGGTATTTAGTTGCTAAGGATAATATAGAAAAGCATAGCAAAAGCAGCAAATAGTATTGTTTGTAAATTTTTAAAAGACTGTTCGCATTCGAAGTTTTTATAAAAATGGAATTTTTGCAGAAACTGATCTCTTGAGATTTGCAGCTTTCTGCTAATGACCCCACTCAATTTTCACTCTTTTAATGTTTTTGAGCGAGGGAGAGATTGCGAGGAATTGTTAATTTGTTTGCGGAAAGGCGAAACAGCCAAGATTTATTACAAATTATTTGTTTTAATTTGTAGTTGTGAGATTTGTTTGCGATGCCGCAATAATATTTTTGTTGAAGGAGAAAGGAATTTTTATAAAATTAATGTAGGCGAAAACAATTAAAGAACAGGAACCTTTGGAACTCCGATAAAATGGATTTTTCTGGATAACTCATTTCAACTTTAACTTGATATTTTGATTAAGATCAAATAAGAAAAACAGCAAAAAATTATGATGGCAAGGAGCTGCCCGAAGAATATTAATAGACGATGAGGAAAGGAAATGGTTTTGAAAATAAGAAAAAATTATCTCAGCACTTTTGTGCTTTTGCATTGAATATCAGAGTTAAAATATTCAGAATGTATTTTCAAAAGTGCAATTGCACTCGACTAATATTTTAAAATGACGAATTATAAAATAACTTGGGAAATCCAGTTTTCAATATGTTCTTGGATTATCGTAAAAACGTGAGATTTCCTCAATCCATGCGACTACTGAAGTCATTGATATTGGTTAAATCAGTCTTTGCAGATATATTTTTATTAAGGAAAATGGGGGTGTGTTTGGGATAAAATGTTTGTTTTGTTGTGGGATAGTTGTTTTTGTTTTTGTAGAGATGAGGAGTTGTTTTTTTTAGTTTTAATAGCTTTCGAAAAGCGCTTTAATTTTTTTAATGTTATTTAAATTACGCCTGTAATTATTGGGTATAAGTTTTTTGGCCTCCAGTTTGTCCACTTGTGTTTTTAGCACAAATATCAATTTAAAAACATGGGAAACAAAAATATTTACATTACGAATATATGTTGCAAATAATGTTAAATTCAATAGAATTACAAAGTATTGATATTGGAAATTAGACTGTTGATTTTATTTGTATTTGTTTTATTTAGAGTTGATGTTTTTGTTGTGTAAGTTATAATTTTTGTTTTAAAATTTTGGAATTTAAATTTATAGTATTATGTTTGGTTTTTTTTTAGATAATATAGTTTTTATATAATTTGGTTTAATTGATAAAATTTGGTGTTTATTTGTATTTTTAAAGGTTTATGATTTTGAAGTTAATATATTAAAATATATGGAAAATTTTTATTTTATTATTGTTGGTGTTTTTATTTTATTATTATAAAGTGATAATATGTTTTTTGTAATTTTTTGATTGATTATTTTATTTTATTGAATTGATTGTTTTTACTATCTTTTGATTTGAATTGTGCTTTTTTATATCTTAAAATATTATTGACCAATGTTTTGTGATAAATTTTAAATGTTTTTATTGTTAAATGGGATTTTGTAAATTGATGGTTGATAATTTTTGATTAATGGATATAAAATAATAAATAAAAAGTTTTTAAATTAGAAGGTGATGAATTAAATAGGGGATATTATAGAATTTTTTTGTAATTTTATTTGGGTTAATATGTATTGAATAAATGAATTTTAGAAAAGGTTTGAAGGAATAGGTTTTATTGAAATATCATGTAAATTATCAAAAAACTAGCTTTTTTTTATGTTGGTGTTATTTTTATTACCAAAAATGTGGGGAAAAAAAAAAAGGGGAAGGGAGAAATTTTTGGAGAAGAAAAAACTGAATATATTTAATAAAAAAATTTTGGGCTAAAAAACAAAAAAAAAATTTTTTGTGGGCTATTGGAGGCAGGGGCAAAGGTTTTCACAATAAGATTTTCACAATAAGATTTTTACAACAATTTTACAAAATCGTAAACAAAAAATTTGACTGTGCACCAATTCACAAGCATTTGTATGTGTTTTTTCGCCTTAAAATTAAAAATGGCAAAAAGCAAAATGTATTTTTGGTACTAAAAAATAGTACTAAAAGATAGTCACTTTTTCACAATTTACATGAGTTCAATAAATCTTATTGCCTTTTAACCTTTAAAATTCATTTAGGGTGGTCTCTAATGCAAATATTTTACCCAGGGGAAGAAATCGACAATAAAAAAGGCGTCTATGGAATATCCCCGGTATTTGTTGTATTTATTATATTGTTTTAATGTTAAAAACTTTTTATTTATTATTTTATATGTGCCATTATTTTTTATAGGAAAATAAACTTAGCTGACCACGATAATTTGCTATAATGAATCGCCTATTTAACAATAAAAACATTTAAAATTTTCAGCAAAACGATTGAATATTGAACAACAACAGCAACAAAAGTATTATATTTGTCAAATCGAAAAAATAACAAGCCAATGTAAACCAAATTATTTACGTTCAAAGCAAATAAAACAATCAATCATGAGTGACAAATTAGGCAAGTAAAGGTGATATACACAGCTGATTTACTGCCTTACTAAACAAGAAAAAATAAAAAAAACACTAACAAAATAAGTAAGAAAAATTTAATAACAATTTTAACATACATTATTAAAGCGTTTCAAATTATTCGTGTCTAAACGTTTTTAAAGGATTACAAAGTGTTAGCTAATATGGTTTTATTATTAAGTGAATGCCAAACTGGTATTACACGTTGAGAAAAACTATATTTGCGACAATTTAAATTGTAAGTTAATTTAATTTTAGTTTTAAACAATCTCCATGGATACTATAAATTTTTAAATCATATTTTAAAAAAATCGTTTACATGTAAATCTACTAAATTATTAAGTATGTTTTACACCATACAAAAGTCATTGCTTAGCCTTCTTAATTCTAACGATTCTAAAAACAATATATCTAATCTCGATTGATAATCAGTATAATCTCGATTGATAATCTAATCTCGTTTGATAATCTCGATTGAATTCTACACTTGATTCAAACACGTTTTGTAACAAATTTTTGTTTTCCAAAGTTTTTATATTTATAATTTGATATGGAATAAAAACACAAGTGTTTGACTAAAGTGGAGGCCTAATATAAACTTGATATGCACGGATCATTAAATATGGTGGTTATTTAATATCATTAAACATCTAGTGGTTTTTGGAAAGCTATTAAAGCTATAAAAGGGAAAACTGATGACTCCATCTCGTCACTTTAAAATGATGAAGAAACATATGCTGTATCGAACTATGCTAAAGCTGAGTGTATAGCTGAACATTTTTATTCTGCTTGGAACCGGAGAAATACTGCTCAGCCCACTTTCCCTGTTCAATTATTACCTGAGGAACTACATTGTCAAAGGCTGATTTTAGACCAATATCAATGACTTCAGTAGTCGCATGGATTGAGGAAACTCACGTTTTTACGATAATCCAAGAACATATTGAAAACTGGATCTCCCAACTGCAATTCTGATTTCGTCATTTTTGAAGCACTGTTGATGCAATTGCACTTTTGAAAAATACATTCTGAATGATTTTGAGCTCTGCAGATTCAATGCAAAAGCAACAAAAGTGGCTGGAGTGTTTTTTGATTTTTCAAACGCATTTGACACTGTTCCTTACAATCGTCTATTAATATGTCTTCAGGAGCAGCTCAACTTGCCATCAGTAATTTTTTGCTGGATTCAATCTTATTTGAAATCTTAATCGAAAATATCAAGTTAAAGTTGAAAATGAGTTATCACAGGAAAAATCCATTTTATCAGGAGTTCCACAAGGTTCCAAACTTGGTTCTTTATTGTTTATCGCCTACATTAATTCTATAACAAATTTGCAACTTTCACCTTCAACAAAAATGATTTTATTTGCGGATGAATTTGCAAACAAATGTTAACAGCAAACTGTGAACAAGATTAAAACAATGATATTTGTCAAATTTATAATCATTTTAAGGGGCTGTTTCTTAGCCTTAATCCGCAAAAAACAAAGTTTATACAATTCAACTCGGACAGACGACTGCAATCTTCCTTAGCGCTCAAAATAAATAACATTTATATACAAAGAGTTGAGAAAAATTGAGTTGGGGAATTAATATTAGCAAGAAAGCTGCAAATCTCAAGAGATCAGTTTCTGCAATAAATTCCATTTTTGATAAAAACTTTGATGCGAACAGTCTTTTAAAAATCTACAAACAATAGCTATTTGCTGCTTTTGCTTATGCTTTTTCGATATATTATCCTTAGCAAGCTAAATACCGTTTTAGTTTTGAAAAAACCCAACGTTTTGCTTTAAGAACATTTTTTCAAAGCCATCACGATAGTTATAAAGAAAAAACCCAACCTTTTGCTTGCTTCTCCATGCCTTCCAGTCTCTCTTACTGCGTTTAGCTTTTGGGCTCGTTTAATTTACATATATCATAACGGTTTTCGACATTGGCAAGAACCGTTTCAGCTAACACGGGATATTAATGTACGATGAGCATAACGTTTGGAACCACATCAACATCTGTACCATTTACCGTTTGTTCATTTGGATAGATCTGACTGTTTCAGCATTTGTGAGTTAATTTGTATTTGGAATGGTTTATCAAATGATATTATTGATTTAAGCAAAACCAATTTTTTTAAATATATGAAAAATAAGCGAAACCTGGAAGAATTATTTGCTCATTTTCATCTCTACTATGGCTTTTATAATATTTAATTTTGTTTATAAGTTTTATATATTTTTTATACATTTTTATTAATGTAATAATTATGCATTTTATTTTATTGTATTAGTAATTTGTTTTTACTAAGTATTTGTGAGTAATTAATTTGGTATTTTTTTGATTTGACCGATATCACTTTTGTTTGCTGTTGTTGTTCAATATTCAATCGTTTTGCTGAAAATTTCAAATGTTTTTATTGTTAAATGTAACAATTTGTATAACAAATTATCGTGGTAACTAGTTTATTTTCCTATAAAAAATAATGGCACCTATAAAATAATAAATAGAAAGTTTTTAACATAAACAATATAATAAAATACAACAAATATGCCGGATATTTTCATAAACACTTTTTGTATTTCAATTTCTTCCTGGGGTAAAATATTTGCATTAAGAAGACCACCCTAAATGAATTTTAAAGGTTAAAAGGCAATAAGATTTATTGAACTCATGTAAATTGTGAAAAAGTGACTATCTTTTAGTACTATTATTTTTCCTACAAAAATACATTTATTTTTTGGTTTTTTAAATTTCACAAAAAAAACACGTGAGAATGCTTGTGATTAGTGCACAGGTCAAATTTTTGTTTTCAATTTTGTGAGAATTATTTTGTTTAAAATTATTATTGTGAAAATCTTATTGTGAAAACCTTGCCTCCTCAAATAGCCCGCCGAAATTTTTCTGCCTCCGAATAGCCCGCCGAAAATTTTTTCTAAATATCTTCGTGGTTCAGAAGATATAACACAACCCCTAAAAAAGCGTTTTTTGATAATTTGTATTTCAAAAAATTTCTCAATGTACCTAACACTAAGTTACAAAATATGCACTCAAAGAAAGAGGCTACTTTCAATTCATTTTGAAACCTTGATTGTTACGAGATGGCGCGGTATATTTTGTTAAATTGCTTAGTTTTACGTGTATAAAATTCCTCAATTTTTGTTGCTAGAACGCAAAGTGGAGGAAAAAATTGCTAGGAAAAACTAATACGAATTTAAATTTATTTAACGCGCAAAAACCATCGTGCCGTTATTATCATTTTTTAATGTTTTCTAGAATAAAAATCGTCTCATGAAAGTTATTTTTAACAACTGTATTGATCAAATAATTATCACAAATTCCTAAAGCAAACAAAATGAAATAAATCTAAAAAAACAAAGTTCAAACCCCTTCGGTGCTAGC